>JAQGAF010006490.1:0-10114 GCA_034687865.1 Kryphioiulus occultus | reverse complement strand
TAAAAACGACAAAATTGGCGAAATTGGCAAAAATGGCAAAATTGGCAAAAATGGTAAAATTGGCAAGATTGGCAAAAATGGCGAAATTGACAAAATTGGTAAAAGTGAAATAATGACAAAATTGTCAAAAATGGTTAAATTGGTAAAAATGACAAAATGGGCAAAAATGACAAAATTGGTAAAAATGACAAAATTGGCAAAAATGGCAAAATTGGCAAAAATGGCATAATTGGCAAAAATGGCAAAATTTTCAAAAATGGTTAAATTGGTAAAAATGGCAAAATTTTCAAAAATGGCAAAATTGGTAAGATTGGCAAAATTGGTAAAAATGGCAAAATTGGCAAAAATGGCAAAATTGGCAAAAATCACAAAAATGGCAAAAATGGCAAAAATGGCAAAATATTCAAAATTGGCAAAATTGGCAAAAATGGCAAAAATGGTAAAATTGGCAAAATCGGTAAAAGTGAAAAAATGGCAAAATTGTCAAAAATGGTAAAATTGGCAAGATTGGCAAAATTGGAAAAAATGACAAAATTGGCAAAATTGTCAAAAATGGTAAAATTGGCAAAATGGCAAAAATGGCAAAAAGGCAAAAATGGCAAAACTGGCAAAAATGACGAAATTGGCAAAATTGGTAACAGTGAAAAATGGCAAGATTGCAAAAATGGTAGAATTGGCGAGATTGGCAAAATTGGCAAAAATGGCAAAATTGGTAAAATGGCAAAATATGGCAAAATTGTCAAAAATGACAAAATTGTCAAAAATGGTAAAATTGGCAAAATGGCAAAAATGGCAAAAAGGCAAAAATGGCAAAACTGGCAAAATTGGCCAAAATCGCAAAATTGGCAAAAATCGCAAAATTGGCAAAAATGGTAAAATTGGTAAAAACGACAAAATTGGCGAAATTGGCAAAAATGGCAAAATTGGCAAAAATGGTAAAATTGGCAAGATTGGCAAAATTGGCAAAAATGGCGAAATTGGCAAAATTGGTAAAAGTGAAATAATGGCAAAATTGTCAAAAATGGTTAAATTGGTAAAAATGGCAAAATGGGCAAAAATGGCAAAATTGGTAAAAATGACAAAATTGGCAAAAATGGCAAAATTGCCAAAAATGGCAAAATTGGCAAAAATGGCAAAATTGGCAAAAACGGCAAATTGGCAAAAATGACGAAATTGGCAAAATTCGTAACAGTGAAAAAATGGCAAAATTGTCAAAAATTTCAAAATTGGCAAAAAATGGTAAAATTGGCAAAATTTTGGCAAAAATGGCAAAATATTCAAAATTCGCAAAATTGGCAAAAATGGCAAAAATCGATAAAATTCGACTTCGTATTCGTTGTCGTCTTCGTCGTCTTCTTCGGCGAATTCCATGTTGTCGTCCTGGTCTTCGTCTTCGGCGTATTCGTCGTCGTCGTCTGGCAAAAAATTGTCAAAATCGGCAAAGATGGCAAAAATCAATCAAAATGGCAAAAGTTGATAAAACTGGCAAAAAATGATAGAAAAGGCAAAAATGGCATAAAATCGACAAAATGGTAAAAATCGATAAAAATGTCAAAAATCGATGAAAATGTCAAAAATAAAAAAAAATTGGCAAAATTGGCAAAATTGGCAAAAATCGACAAAAATGGTCAAAATCGATAAAATGCCAAAATATTAATAAAAATGGCAAAAATGTAAAAAAATGGTTGAAAATCGACAAAAATGGTAAAATCGACAAAAATGGCAAAAATCGACAAAAATGGCAAAAATCGATAAAAATGGCAAAAATCGATAAAAATAGCAAAATTGGAACAAAATCGATAAAAGTGGCAAAAACTGATAAAAATGGCAAAAATCGATAAAATTGGCAAAAATCGATAAAATTGCAAAAATGACAAAAATCGACAAAAACGGCGTCTTCGTCGCAAAAATTGATAGAAAAGGCAAAAATGGAAAAAAATGGCATAAAATCGACAAAAATGGTAAAAATCGACAAAAATAGCAAAAAATGAATAAAAATGGCAAAAATGGCAAAAATCTACAAAAATGGTAAAAATCGTCGTCGTCGTCTTCGGTGTCGTCATCATCTTCGTCATAATTGGTAAAAATGGCAAAAATCGATAAAAACGGCAAAAATCAACAAAAATGGAAAAAAAATCGATAAAAATGGCAAAAAACGACAAAAATGGAAAAAAATTGTACAGTATAATGCATACCTGCAATGATTTATAGTTTTAATTCTGCCAGTTTGTTGTTTTGGGACTTTCTGAGTGCAATATGCCATAAAATGACTTGTGTGTGAAAATACTTTTTTTCCTTTGAACAAATATATTCAAGTAGCGCGCATGTTTCTTGACAAGCTGACAGTTGACAGAAACTGACGGTTAAACGAGTGCCGGATAATCGAAGTTTCACTGTATACAATGGGCCTAGGGCATGAGACTCGCTGAAAAATCGATGTCCACCGATTTTTTATAGAACTTGTTTAGTGCTTGGACAGTTGCAGTAATCATTCTGTGCGAGTGCACATCATAAAAATTTCTTTTTGGGTGAGATGATACTTATATTTTTGTTTCAAAAAATAGTTTTTGGTTATTAATGGAGTGCCGGATAATCGAAATTTCACTGTACTTTGTAAACACCTACATATATTAGCACCTTTAGTGCCTTCAAACAAAGATTTCTTAGTATGGCATTATTATTTGTATTACGATGGCTAAATTAACCAAATAAATCATAGGCAAAATTAAGCTGATCGCAATTTATTCCCCTACTTGTTTATTTTCAAATCAGGCTTCCACCCTCGGTTATCAATTGTGACGTTTAGTTTTAGTCGTGAATACGTGGTTTAATTGCCAGCTGCTTTGAAATGTAAGATTTTATGGCATTTATTTTACAACAGGTCGCAATTAAACTAATCATCAACGACTAACTGCTTCCTTTAATGTACCAGCCATTTTAAAATTAGAGCAGATGTATACAAACAATGTATTTGAAAGGATATTTTTATTAATATTAACCTTGCATTTATTTGCATTGCAATTGTTTAATTGGACGGTGAAGATGATCAATGTCGCTACATACACTGTACATATATGCAGTTAGGTAGCCTGGTCACTTTGATTGTCAATTAAAAGCAACTCTTACAACAAAGGATTTGATTTGCATCGGTGTCAAAGTTACGTTTAATGAATCGTCCGATGCTGGAAAAAAAAATGTTCATAGTTGTATTGTAAGATATTATTTTTCCTTACATGTACATGTATGTGTTTCCGAATGTAGGAAATTAAAATGCATGTGCAAGCTAGTTGTTGGTTAAGGTCCTTTATCGAGTTACCAAGTAACTGAACAACATTCTTCATAAGAGCCTGTGTAACGTACTGTATTCACAGTATACATATACATGTTGCTGTGTTCGTTTCAGAAACAACTTTCAAGCAATTATTATAACCCAGTACTAGTCTACCTCCACCCCAACCTGCTATGGTTATGAGGGGCATTAAATAGCATCGCCTTATTTCGTTCGGTGTAAAATTTACATGAATTTCAAGAAATTCTGTATATGTATATTATTTTACTAACCTGAGGACTTTTTGGAAATGTTATTAGTGCTTCCAACATTCCAAGAAAATCGCTTTTTATCTCGCATCCAAACTTGACCCCCGAGAGTAGTCTCAGTAGCTTCAACGATGTGGAAGCTCGCAAATATATTCTGGTAATTATTATGTAACATAAGAGAGACAATAGTAAATACCCAATTTTCAGTAAACAAGCTGAAAATACATAGTGCTTTAAACAGCTTGTACCTCAAGGTTAACAGTGACAGCTTGAGAAAGACCACTAGGATCATCGTTTTGTTCTAGAAAATGTTCCAGTCGAATCAGGATGGTATCGTCTTTCCATGGCTCAACTGTTACTAGATTAACATTCGGTGGTAGAGCAGTTGCCAAAGCAGTGAACTAAAAAAACATTTTTAAAATTAAACTTGTGCAAATGTTACTCCAAAACCGAAGAGAATTTCCCGAATCACAATAAGAAACTTATATTAATGATAATGACTGATTGCTAACGTCCTCAATTCTTTTCTATATTTATTTGTTCTTATAGGTCATTCGTAAAAATTAGCCATTCCAATCTTATAACCGGAACTACCGAATAATAGAGTCCAAACATTTGAAATATGAAGTTAAATAAAGCATATTTTCTGCTATTATGAAAAACGCCAATAAAGCAAAATAAATAAGATTAAATAGTATAGATGTCCTTGCATGTTTATCTATTTATGAACTCTAACATATTTTTTTTTTTACTTCAGATGATTTCATTTGCAATATTAAGAATGCCATTCTAAGCATGTGCATGCACTTTTTCACGCGAATTATGCACGAATAAAAACAAAATTCGTCCTTCACATTACCAGGGAAACTTAATAAGATATAATAGAAATAAATAATATACCGTTGTAAGAAAATTGGTTGAATATTCCTCAAATGTGCCTGAAAATGCTCCTATGGTGATCAAAGGTGGATTGCTCATCTGGAGTCCAACATTTCGGTGGGCTGGAGCTGCTTCAGATATCGAACTCACCAACAAACGATGTTTGCCTCTTGCTACAAGGCCCTTACCATCAACCCCTAGCTCGTTTAACGCTTCCCCAACACCAAAGGCGTCATCATGAAGCAGACGGCGATGCAGCTGCACGATGAAGATTTAAACTGAAATCGAGTTTTTGCAATGTGCCAGACATATCGGAATGTAGCATGTCTTACCATAAGTTCAATGGAACCGTCTACAATGCTAGACCCGCCTTCAGAGCGATCAGTTAATACTGTCAGTTGAGCATCTTTTTGCACGTCCTGGTGAATGATAAGAATTAAGGAAATTTAGCAGTCGAAGGCGAGAACATGGACGGTCTATGAGAAACAGTTTCAAAAAGGTTTGAAACCTTTATATATATTCTACTGTTGACTGGATAGTAGTTTTCAGCTATGGGTTCGGTGATCTCGAAATTCCAAGTCGGACGGTAATCTCGGCTTAAAAAAAATAAAATATTAGCTAGGGAAGGAGTGACGGTAGAAAGTGGTAATTGTTGATTTATAACAACATATATAACAACATGCCTACCTCCTTTCCAAAATTTCTCGCCCATTTGAATCAGTGTAAAACAAGCCATTGGTAATGAAATCAGTTTCAATGCGAGAGATGACTTCTTTGCCCCAACCGTCGCTTAAGTTAGTTAAAAAAAGTCTGGTTGAATTTGACGTTTTAAAATACGACAGTTCATTGAGAAATTTTTAGAAAATTCGCTAGACTTACTCAACTGGAATCGGTCCTACCAGCCATTCAAGTTCTACTCCCATTTCACCAGGATATAATCGTATTACTTGACTGACAAAGTCTCCAAACGTTTGTTGAATTTCTTGAACTACGCTTCCCTATGTCAAAGTATTCAAAATAGGCCTACTTAGTGTTCTCGATATGCCATTTACATAAAAATTGCTCGCTATAATTTTTGCTTATTAATGCAATTTTTTCTCAAATTAAAAGGATTCTTCAAACACGTGTCTAACACGATAGATACTACCCCTTAAAAAAATATAACGATTATACTTTTAGAGCAAATTATTCACTTGCAAAATTGTAATTATTGTATGCACGGGGTCGAATAATGAATGTCATCAATTCCATATAAGCAATATTTTAAATTTGGAATGTAATTCCTGATGACAACACAAGATACAACACAAAAGCATTTTCTTCTTCTAGTTTCAATATATACATCTATATTGCTTTTGGATTTTTTTTTTTTTTTTTTTTTGGAACGTCCAGGTCGCTGCATCCATAAAAGACATTAAAAGTTCAAGAACACCTACACAAAATTGATCCGCATAGTTTCTATAGCAAATAATTCTGTTGTTTTATAGGAACAGTTCTTAAATTAAATATTTTATCTTTTAAAAGTCCTTACAAACTGACTGGCTATATAGAAACAACGTAGCCGCTACCAATGCAAAACTTTGTACACAGGCAATCACCGAGTACACGCTAGTTTCCATTGGTGGCCGTTTTACAGGGGCAGCACGAACGAAAATTTGCAAACCTTTAGATCTTATAGACGTAGTGTAATGCTATTTCGCGTTTAAACTACTAAAATATTAAAGCTATTGATCAATTCTTGATAACCGAAATGATTAGCTTTCACTAATAACTTACAGAAACAAGGGTAGCTGTGACAGTTGATCCTACAGGATAAACAGCAGTGCCATATGGTCTGAAGATGTAAGCGCCCGAAGCTCTGTCACTTTCATTATGATTCTCCCCATTATATCCCAAATAGTAAAAGAAGTTCTGTTTTACACCGTAGACCTTTCCACTAGCTGCATCAGCAATACTTGTAAGGAGGCCAGTGTTACCATCAACCGTAACTGTCAGGAACTACCGCAAAGGATAAGAGCAGATTTATGGAATGATAATCTAATTTCACATTTGCCTACCAAAATATTTTACAAAAAAACGTGCTTCATTCTGGATTACGAGATCAACGGCGTTAGGAATTTCAGGAAGTTTGACTTTCTGTTCAGTCTGGATGGCTAAACGGCAGAAAAAATCATTTACTTCTGCATGTTTTTTTAAATGCCCAGCAATAAATTATAAACGCATAGGTACTTTCTGTCGAGAGGACAAAGTAAGAATTTGATCCTGATGGGGGTAAGTCAACACTGAATACCAGATCGCTTGTGGCACTTCCTAGTTTTTCTGGGTTGTTTATTACTTCTTGGGGAAGTGGAACAATCTGCCAAAAATGAATATCATCAAATTAATTAGTTTCTGAATTTAATTTAATCAAGCGCTATTGCTCCACAGTACATGGGCAATTTGATAGCTGGACACTTCACGTACCTGACTGTCAACAATTTCCCCATCTGGTCCGGTCACTGTATAAGTGCCAGTTGGAGAGATTGGAACACGTGCATGGCTCTTAACGTTGTTGCCCAAGGGATTATAAACTGTAACTACAAACTACATTTCAAACGTATCAGCAGATATTTTTACCAACTAATCTCGCCAGATAACTGGGATTCATGAAGGATTGAATTTCGCTTACAGATGGCTGAGTTTCAGTCGCCTCACAAAAGCTGACATTGAGATACGGACAGTATTCTTGAAGAGGCAAAGCTGTTGTACCAACTGATAATAAAGCGTTGTATGCTGCATTGATTGATTCCTAGACATGAACAAGGGTAATTTACATCAAATGCTGGTGTCTAGAAAAGGCTACCAAACTTATTTATTAAGTTATTTGCAATTAAATGCCTGTCTCATTGCCATTATTCTTATACAAATTGCATTACGAATTCATGAGTCGGGAAAATGCAACTGAATACTGTAATTGAATGCAACAGAAAATAAAAAATTGATAATTACGAACCACACATTTACCAACACCGATTGCCAGACTTTCCGCGTAATCGTAAGCAACCGCCTGCTTCGACGTTCCTCTATAATACAAAACTATGTTTTCAGTTACTAAACATTTGGTGTATACCGAGTTAGTTCAACACAAGACCCATTCACTTACGCCACAGCATCGTGATGTTGAGCATCGCCTTGGAATCGCTCTATATAATAATGAATCGGTACGAATCTTAAGGTGTGTTTACACTATATAACAAATTTGCTTTTAAGTTTGTTATATAACGTGTCATATAACAAGTTTGAAAACAAGAAGCTCAAATGTTAAATAACATTTTATATAGCACGTTATATAACTTTGCACTATAACATGTCTTGTGATATAGTATAAACGCGCCTTAAAACAGACATTTTTCTATAGTATTTGAAATACAAATAAGTAATAAGTAATCAGAAACGGACTTAGCACTGATAAATTATCAGCATCGTTGTCGGGTCCAAGGTTGGCATAAGAGCTGACTTGTTTGGCGATCTATTTACACATTTTATACTGTTATTGACGGTCGATGGAAGAAAATAGAATTAGTAGCGTATTTTAAAAAGTATTCTAAACCTGTAAAACGTTATTTGCCACTTTAACATAACCCTTCAGAGTTGGACGGCTGGTAAAGTAACCAGTCCAGTAAGAGTGAGAATTGGAAGAATATGGGAAGAAGTCGTCATTCTTTACAGGCCAATTTAGGGAAGCATCATTCAATGCTTTCAAATAGCAGGAAGGAGTTGAATAAAATACGTTCACATTGCTTCCTCCACTTTGCTAAAAACGAATTAATATACAAATAAATCAAATCGTGAAGTACATGTACATGTATATGAAACATCTTACATGTATTTTTTGAAAAGCAATTTAAAATCGATTATTTTCACGTTTTTATAACCAACTATACATACATGTAAGTCGATCTAAGCAACCGTACTTGTGGAGTACTTACTCGCGAGTTCACATATTTGATTAATTTGTCCAAATTAATGAACCATGTTCGAGCATCTTGATAGTGAAAATCTTCACCCATTGTCATGATAATGTCATCAGTCGCGTAGTATTCGGCCTTCAAAAATAGAACTTATAATTAGAATTGCAGTAATGACAAACATTGTTGCATAATTAGCGATATCGTCGAAGTAATTGATACGTGAACTTAGCTAACTGAAATCTCAAATTGGGAAAATTGTGAATACACGATTAACGTTGAACACCTACTTGGGCATAGACAAGTTCCATGAACGTGTTGACTCGTTCATCAACATTATAATCTTTCAAATCCGGGTTATCCTATCGAACGCATATATAATGTCATTTACACTAACTAACAAATGCTCAAATCACTATGGCAACTAAAAATGAAATAAAAACAATATATTTACGCGAATTGGTTCGTCACTGCTTAGTAAGTCAAAGTTAAATCCAGCTGGCGGGGCATAGACATTTGGCAAAACTCCGGTGAAAATTTCTGCGTCGATACCTTTTTAAAGATTAGAAAGGAACAAATTGAACTTTTATCTTTTGTGAAATGCACCACTTCTGCAATCCATAAAACGTTTTAAAAATTGAAATATTTTACCAAGATTTGAACTGGCTTGCCATACCATCTCCATTGTCCTTTCACTTTTCCTGTGATCTTTGTCTCTATGGTCAATGCGCCCAAGAAAAAGTCCATCAAATCCTAACTGAAATGTAAAAAATGGCCTAAATGTGGTTAAAATAAACGATAGGGATATACCAAAGAATTTGTCCTGCTCCAAATAAGCACATAATACGTGTATATGTACACGTACACTGTACATGTATATTTAAGCCTAACGTGTCTATTAGTAACAATAGCACATGTCCTAGCTAGATTTAAAGATACCCTAACCGCATTCAATTACTGACTGCTTATGATTCATTAGGAGAAATCCACTTTACTAAAGTGTTTTTGCTGGAGTAGAGCAAACGATTGCCGTAATGCGACTTTTTTATTACTAATATTAATTGCTTTCACATGATTCTTTAGTCTTAATGAAATAGAATGAGCTAAGTAGCACATCACCTGAGCAAATATGGAGGCTTGTTCACGAGAGTGGCCAAAGGGGTCAATTTGCCAGGCAACCCGAGGAACACCACATGGCCCAAACGTGTCATTGAGAAATCTCAAACCCCAAGTCATCTGATCAATCGTGTCCACATAGTAATTGCCAGCTTCATCATTCATACACCATCCTCCGCTGATGAATTCCAACTGACCTATTACGAGATTACATTAAAACAATCAAGCAAAATTCGCATGATATTAAACAAGATACATGTAGTTTAAAAGTTGTGCTAGATCTCACCCGACTGCACCAACTGCTGGACTTTATCATGTATACTCTCGTTTCTGGAAGTCCACCATTTGTAGAAGAACGATGTTTCGACATAAATGAAACGCCTCTGAGGATCTTTGGCAAGTTCGTCAATTACGGTATCCAGAATGTATTGAACTCCAGCCTTTTGAATGTTGTTTTTATCTGCATGTTTTGAATTTTTAAACATTTAATATTTGCATTTTTATCTTTTGTTGGCAAATGTAATAATTTTAAATTGACAACATAGCAAGTACCTTTTCACATGGGCGCCTGCAGGATTTTTGCCAGGGAGGGACAAAACTTTCCAACGGGGGGGGGGGGGGGGCAAACCCATGTA
>JAQGAF010006489.1:0-10116 GCA_034687865.1 Kryphioiulus occultus | reverse complement strand
TACCTACATGAACTGCTTGTGTAGGACCTACCGCACTTACATTTTGTAGTAATCATTCATGAATAATCTTATTAAGATATTCACTCACTATTGCTAATGTGCTGCAAATGTATCCAGCAGTTACACGTACCTTACAGTAGTACTGGAATTTGAATGCAGAAACAGCACAAATCTCGAATTAAATTCTGCGATGTTTTCTTTATACTGATCGGGTGCAAAATGAAATCTTCTACGTCTATACATGTATAGACAGTTACTGTTCAGGGGTGCATAGTATAAGTTTTAGAAGCAGCCAATACATTTAATCATCCATGGCTTTACATGTTGAGCCCATGCTGGTCAACATGTGGAGGACAACTTCCACTGAGTTAATATGGTGACCATACGGTCAGTTAAAATGTGGTCAACCTAGGAAAACTGACGAAAACTACCAATGCCATGGACTAACCTTCCAAAAAATATGGGATATCAGGAATTTCATTTGGGTGAGACGTCAATTTTGGTGCACGCAGTAGGTTGTGTTATCAAAACTAATTAATTGCCATGATCCCAAGGTCTCAGTAAGGGATAACTTACAGAGAATATGATTTTTCTAGAATATACAGGGTGAACAGAAAGGGACTTTACAACTTTGCAACCGTCTAGAAATTGAACCATTTTGTAGCAAAGCGCTAGGTTTCATGTGAATGTGCAAGCCTACGCCCAAAAATTTGCATTTTCATAAACTTGAAAAAAAAAATTGTTCATTCACAGGTGCAGCACATGCTTGTTGTGTGATTTGGATCGATAAAACTAAGTCCGCTACACGGATTTAAAGGAGGTTTCACACTTGGTATCACAAGTGACCCTGCTCGCTGCACAATAATTTTGTAGAACTTCGATACGCGGTAACTTTTCCATTCAGAACTTCTTATGGATAATTTTATATGTATTTGTAAGGTGTTGCAGGATTGATAATTTGTATGTGAAGGTCTAATAACTGTTTCCGTAAAACACACCACAAAGTGAGTCAAATGTGGAATACCGGTTTCCAGGGATGCACGTCTGTTCGACTTTAGTGGAATTCGAATGATAGTCCTCGGAATCTTTCTCGTGGTATCATCACGTAGCATGTTGATGCAAATGATTAAAATGGCATTGCGCACAGAACATCAGGTTTCAAAATATCCTTGTCTCACGAGTAAATTGAGTCCTATTGTGAAGTTCCTTGTGATATCTTGTGTAAAACCACCTTCGAACCCATAGGCCTATAGCAGACTTCGTTTCTTCAACAAAAACACACGGCGTGCAAGCTTGGCACCCGTGAACACGCCATTTTTTTCTCAGGTTTGTGAAAATGCTAGTTCCAATCCCGCGTGTATAAAACTTCACATTAATTTTTAAAATTTTAGATGGTTTCAAAGTTGCATAGTCCTTTTCTGTACACCCTGTATATTGTTGATTTGTAGACCAGCTACAACCTACTGTACATTAGTCATAATTGCAGGTTATGCACTTTTCCAAAATTTTTGCGTGTCCAAAGTGTGTGCATTGTGGTGTCGGGCATTCAGGTTACATTATGATGTAGTCATTCCTTTTAATTATTCATGATATTAGCGCAAGGAAGTGGTGACATTGTCAGCTAGAAAACAGAACATTTTGTTGTTCAAGGTACAATATAATAATATGACTACATTCATATAGCAAATGTCATGGCGAAGGTGACCATGGCACTGGCAAAAATTAGGCTACACGTAATGACATTTGGTGAATAGTTTTGTAAAAGAGATAACTTTCCTAAGCTTAGTGGAAAATTAATGGGGTCTTCTAGGATTTTTCAAAAAAAAAGTTCTTGAAAAAATACTTTGTTTAAAACTAATTAAAAATAATTAAAGGTGGCTTTTAAAATGCTGAAGGTAAACCTACTTTTTTCTAACTTCTTGAAAGGTCATTGCAGGGTTTCCACTTTCTGCAAAGTCAGGGAATTCGTCAAAACTCGTGAAAATGTCATGGAAAAAACTAACATTCATCATTTCTGAACTTTTACTTTTGTAATAATTTTGCTTGCAGCATGCCTAAATTCTTAGCAAGTTTATAATTTTTTTTAAAGTTGCCACCGCATTTTTTTAATTTTTGTCTCAATATTTTGTTTCTAAAAACGTTGCCTTTTGCGATCCTAAATTATTATTATTGCTAAACAATTTTTTATATGGCAACATATTGACTAAATCCTATCACTTACGACCTAGTTCCTTTTTTTTAAAAAAAAATTTGCCTATGGAGTTTCTGGTAGGCCTACATGTAGTATACAATGTAAAATTTGTGAAATTTCGTGAAAAATGTCAGGGAAATTACTGAAAAGTTGTTAGGGAATGTCAGGGAAATCGATTTGAGATTTTTAGTAGGAACCCTGCATTGATTTTACCTTATCAAGTCCCTGTAGACACCCCATAAATTTACAGTATGCCTGGAGCTTTCACTTTTTCTTACCTCATAGGATAACTATTATCTGCTATAGTAAAAAATTAGTAAGCTTACACTAAACTTCAAATGAAAATAAAACATGTTGGCCTACTCCAAAAGTTTGGGACACGATAACAAGGCTTAAATTTAAATTTTGCGAAAGTGTTTGCCATGCTCCGAGCACTGTTAGTTTGAAATTTTTTTTACTAAAATCTCATTGTCCCCTCGAGACAAAATAAATGAATGCGAGTATCAAATGCAGAAATACAGTGTACTGTCCAAGCTTACCCATAGTGTAAGATGGTGTTGATGCAGGATACTTGTCACAAACAAGCACCAATGGAAGGTGTAGTCGTTTCACTTGTTTGGCCATAAACCACTACAAATATTGTAAATAAGTTATTAAAATGCAACTACCATTTGCAAAGACTAAAAAGTTACCTTTTCATTTGTGATCATAAATAGGACCGGTTCCTGGACAGATTGTCAGCTTGCAATTAACATGTTATGAGGGAGTAGTAGAAAATTCAAGACTGGCATATTGTATGCATGAATTTTGCTTGTTGACCTTCATCTTCAACATAAACAGGGAGAAACCCCGTTTTGGTCTGCTTTTTGGCAACTTTGCAATTACCTGGTTGCCAGGATTGGCCAATGTCTGATATCAGTTATTGGGCATGGACGCGATTGGCCACACATAATCTTGAGTTGTGTTATTTTCCTATTCCTTGATTGGGATCCCAAAAATACGTTGAAAGGTTTTCCTTCCAATGAATAGCTGGAACACCAAGTTATCTCTACACATTGAATACGACAAGCCTTTTGTCTATTTGTTGATAAGGTAGTGATAACGTTACATGTCACATTTATTAGGAATTGAAGGGCGTGGATCTTTCTGAAATGTATGCAATGGTCACTTAAGGGAAATGACGAAAGTTATATCGTAACATGAGTTATTTAGATTTGCAATGCATTTATCGGTAGATTTATCTGAATTGCGAATCATGTTTGATCACATCAGAATTCAGGGAAATCTGCGATCTTAGCTTTCTCAAAAATGTTTATTAGATTTCAAAACTTCCGTTATTTGTTTTTAACACCTTAGACCAGTTGCATGTATTTAATTAACAAGGATATTAAGCACATACAGAATTTTTAATAAAATACTTCACGGGTATTTTTGTTGCTTTTTACTTATGGTCAAAAATATAAGAATTAGCAAAACTTTTATTATTTGCTTTTACACATCATTAATCAGCTACATGAATATTAAGCGACTATAAAATTTTTAATAAAATATTTCATGGTTATTTTTGTGGGTTTTTACTTATGATCAAAAATGTAGGAATTGTATGCTGATAACGAAATTCCTAGAAATTGACAGGTTTTACAAAATTTACTGTACAAGTTTTACAGGTCATGAAAATTGACAATAGTTTTATTGGCCATAAAAAAACTGACACGGGTCTTACTGAGATTAAGTGTTATGGGCTACTCGTATTGATATGTTGATGAAAAGGCATGCAATGAAGGAAAAGTCCCCAATTGAAATGGACATTATAATAAATAATTTTCAGAAATTTATCCCTTGAGCAATCACGATTTGAATCCCGTGAAAGGAAAAAAAGACGAAATTTTAGATTTGTACTTTTCGGTTGAAAATATATTGGTAATTAATTCCCCTTATTTCTTTGTCGTCAAAATATAGGCTACATTTCTACCAAGTATTTTCTTTAAAAAGGTGTTCACTTATGTAATTTAAATAAAATTATGTTGGCAGTCAGTCTCTACTGAATGTACTGCGAAAATACAGGATCTGTTAATGTATGAATTAAATCACTGCCAAGCCTTCATAATCATAAGCTTAGTTTTTTCACTAAAGTACGTATAACAGAGTATAAAGTCCCGCAATTGATTTGTAGCAGAGTATAACGTCCACAAAATAACCAAATATGTGAAAATCGCAATCTAAGAAAAACTATATACTGGAATATCATATACAGAAATCATAATTCATTAAATGGTATTAATTGCAATTTCAAAAATTTACGAAGTATTATCCCTGTAGAATGTCAGAACACACATAGTTAATTTGTAATGATGTGAATATCATTTCACATGTCAAATTTAGAGAAAAATACAACTGCTATCGTATAGTCTTAAGGCAATCGATAATACTGAAAATTAAAATGTTATGAAACTTATTCCGTAGCTTTTGTATCATCCCACATTGCACTTAACTGTAGGCGTATATTATATGTAGTTTTCATTAAACTTCAGTATATTTTACTGCAGAATTTGCGGCATTGTTCCATTTTTCATAGAAATGTTACTTTCTTAAAACAAATTTCATTTCAAGATCAATAAATAGCCTACAATAAACTGCAATGGACTGGGGGAACTGGTTGGGAACTACCCTAAGTATGAGTTGATCCTTATTTATTAACAGCAATTAAAGTCATGAATTATGGATTTTCGCTTATTTTTCGTCAAAACTATTTTTTGTTAGTAATGTTAGAGTAGGTCTAACTCCACAGTCGAAATTCAAGAAACATCCCTCAAGATATTCAATTCAATGTTTCCTTGCATACGCGTTTTTTTAAATAGTCACAAAAGCGACCACAATTAATGGATTTTGGTGCATTTTCCATAAAATCGTTTTTGGATTTTAGTGGTGCATTTCCTTAATTGTTTTAGGAGAATTTGAAAGCAATTCGAAATGGACGTCGCACACGCTTTCCTTAATAAATTGTGACTTCTCGATTTATTCCTTTATAAACTTTTATTTCTTAAAAAGTAATGACGGCAAAAATTCAAAATCCAAATTTCGAAATAAGTCCACAAAAATGCAGCGTTTGAGATCTAGTGGTTTCAACCACTAGTGTTTGCATCGTTATTATTATTAATACACTGAAATCCATTAGTTCAGTTCACTATTATTTCTTGTAATTCTCAAAAAATTTCGCCTACGGCGTTCTCTTTATTATTAATATTGTTATTTCTTTTTACAAAATTGTTTGCTAATCCCAACATTTCGTGATCAGATCTACAATTTCTAAAATTTCCGCCATATGACATTTGCATGGGTCAAATCTGTGTCAAAAATGTGCCAAATCTTTAAAAAGTGCTTCTTAAAATGGCTGGAAATTTTGCAAATAGTGTCTGGAAAACCTGGAAATGTCAGGGAAATTGGATTCAAGCTAGTGTTGCATGTTTTTCTGCAAATAACGTGATTAATGAAATATTAACATTAATCACGAAAAAATCGCCTATAGCATTTCCTTAATTATTAGTATTAACAGTTTCTAAAATTTTCGCCTTGCAGCATTTGGATTGGTCCATTGTTTTTCAATCTGACCTGAGTCTTTTCCCAGCTTTCACTACTTAAATTGCCTCAATACAATAAATTTTGAAAAGAACATCAGTACAGCATACATGTACAAACGAATTGATGATTACCAAGTTTTAAAATGTGGATGGCAAAACAAATCACTTGGTGCTTTCTGAAGTAAAAATGTCAAATCTGTAAAAGTTGTTTGTCTGGAAAATCTTGTAAAGTCGATGAAAATTTAAATGAAGATTCAACCAGTCACCCTGTCATAAATTAAATTAATATTACGTATTTTGTTCGATATGAAACCGTTTTTCCCAATCGGACAGATGAATGATGGGGGCTGGGTTTATGAAAAATCGGATATGGGTCTAAAAACCATGAAAATTCCAGGACGCCCATGATGGATGGCCTCCTAATCCAGTTTTTCGTTTTTATGCACTGAACCTGGTAGCCTACTAAGCTACAGTAACTACTCGTATATTTATTTTTTGTAGCAAGTTTTTGCGTTAGTACGTATTTATCAATTTATAAATTAATGGATGAATTTACATCTTTACAAAAATACAGTTCCTATAGTTAATGAATCGTTTGGAGGCATTTTCGGCCAAAAATTCAATAAGTGGGAAGGCACTTTTCGCAACTTTTAGGACGCGATAGGCGAGTTTCCACAACAAGATGGCGTCCAAAGGGATTTTGAAAAGAAACCGCTTGAGAAACTACGGAAAATGATGAAGATATCAGATGCGAAAGCAAATACTTATCCGATTTCCGCTCATTGAAATCGAGGTGTGTTGAACTGTTGATTATCATTTCTGCCGAATTTGCCCAAATCTTTTCCAACTTTTGCATCAGCCAAGACCCAAGAGCTCGGTATAACCACACGACATGTGCACGAACATATGTATGTTGCAACTTCCTAATTTTGCATCCCACGTTCACGAAATGACAAAGAGGAATAGGGGAAATCCCAGCTACTTTTGTAGCTACAATGTATGCCGACCAACAGGATTGGTCGAAGCTCAGCTGGGCCAGTGCTGCCATTGGCTGCTCCCCAATTAAGGAACGGGAATTTTCCCTACGCCTAGAGCAAAATCGGGGAGATACATCACTGCGCTGTGATTGTTTTATCATTGGTTGCTGAGCGTTGGCTATTTAAATCAAACAGACTGCGTTGAAATGTCATTTAAATTCTACGTACTTAGGAGAAAGCATCCTGCTCTGGATAGGTTTTAATTGCGTTTTTCGTCTTTTTTTCGCTCAGTTATCGCCGTTTATGTCGAAGTATTTTACGCAGATAGTGCATTTTTGAAGGCCTTGACGTCTCAGAGGATGGAGGACCTGGATACACGCTTTTTCGTGGGTGAGCCATATTTTTTTTTTGAATTTGTGAAAATTTCAGGTTTGAAAAAATTCGTGCTTGACCCAATGGTATGCAAAGTGGCGAATGTTTCCTTCCTCAGTTTCTGTTTTCTTACTGCAGCATATGCATACAAATTTGGCTATCATGCAAAGTTGGTAATCAAACTGATGACAAAAAAATAAATGAAAATTTAAAATAATATTAATAATAAATTAATAATGATATGTATTCTTTTTTTCGTTATTTTCTTTTTCTTTTTTGGAAAACGTGAGTAGACACGGGATGCCCATGACATTTGAATATTACGTTAAATACGCAAAGTTTCGTTTTTCGGAAAAAATTGTGCTTGGCCCAATTTTTGTTTTTTGTTTTGCAAAGTGACGAATGTTTCCTTTCTCCATTTTCTGTTTTCGTTCTGCAACATCTGCATAAAAATTTGCTTATGCTAATCATGCAAAAATGGAAAACAAAATACACTTAACAAAAAATAAGTACAAATTTAAAATAAATGCAAAAAAATGTGAGCAAACAAACGAAGTACGCGACATTTGAATATTACGTTTCCATCAAATTAAATACAATGAATAATATGCTAAGTTTCGTTTTTGTAAATTTTTTTGAAAATTTCAGATTTTAAAAATATTGATTGTCTCAATTTTTGTGCAAAGTCGCGAAAGCTGCCTTCCTCGATTTTTGTTTTCGCACTGCAACATTGCATTAAAATTTACCTATGCCAATCAAGCTAAAATGGCAAGCAAAGTAAAAATTAAGAAAAATAAAAAAAAATGCTGAGAACATGTTTTTTTTTGAAAATGTGAGCAATCACGTGATGAACGTTATTTTTGACATCTGCATGTTACTTTTCCATCTGCATGTTACTTTTCTAGTAAATTAAATCCAATATATTTTAAGCCTTTTGAATTATGGCAAATTTTTGTAAAATACTGATAACTTAATAACAGCAAATAAGTTTTAGCGAAGCAGATTGTTGTTTCCTTAGTGGAAAATGACTTTCAGAATTTTTTTCAGTAATTATTTTAAAAGGTAGCCACTGTTATAACATGGTAACAAATTCTTCCTAATGCGAATAAAGTATTGTATCTGGGTGAAAGCATTTTCTCAGTTTTTCGTGAACTAATTTCTGAATTTGGCCTTCGAAGGCACACATTTGTTGGCCTGTTGATACTGTTTTGTCAACAGAAAAATTGGGAAAATGGGATAAATGGGAAAGTTAAACAACAATTTGTTGCCATATGTCACTAGACCTTACCAAAGATACAATATGCGATTACCCCCAAAAAAATCGATGTTTGAGACAGTACACAAAAAGATAACAAAATCACAGACATATATGAAGTCACTATCTCGTTGTCATATATATTCTTAAAGATGTTTAGAAATTCATTAATTTGAAAAAATATTGTAGGAAATAATCACCAATTTGGATACTGTTTATTTAGTGTCGACCTGTGAAAATCTATTCAGCATCGTTTACGGTCGATTTAACTGTTTTTAAGTTAAATCGACTGGTATTTGAAATAGGCTTATTTTATGGCAAATCGAAACATATTTATTTTTCAATCTTTTTCACAAAATTTGATAAAACACTGCTTATTATTTTGTGAATTCATGCTTTTTTGTGATGTAAATATTGCGGATTAGGCTTTTCATAAAAGTCGTTTCTAACCTTTATTTCAGTTAGAAGAGCAAACCTTTTTTTTTTTTTTCAAATATATCAATTTCGGTAATTCATGTAACTGAAGCTCCTATTATAAATGATATTGCAAGTTCAAATTGTTTCTATTTTGTTGGTTCAAATTATTTTGCCAGAAGTTGCCTCATAAGTGTTGTTTAAATAGGAAACTACTGAGAACAAAACAAAAGTCATTTTCGAAATCCTTCTTGCTGTAAACTGTTTTCAATTTCCGAATTGTTTACAATGTAGTGTGAACGCTGAGCATGCGCGTATGTGTTAAGGGTGACGCATATCAATGCGATTGGTTTCGTCATTAATAAATCATGCATCTGCAGTTTTGCAATAAATATTTATGTAGGATGGTTGCAGTATGCGAGGTTTTTTTGAAAAGCAGGGCAATGTATATTGTTCATACCTTTAAAAGTTCATTCAAATTAACGCGGGTAAAATGACACGTGACTACATTTCTCATTAATTTTTGTTTTGCTTTATGTCCTGAGTGTCTGACTCACGCGAAATACAGCTGACAGTTAGGAAACCCCTCAAAGACACACAAAGTTTTCCCTGCAAGATAAGATTTTCAGTAAATTTTGATTATCATTTTGAAACCTATCAATCTACATGTAATATCAGCTTCCTTCCTTGTTATCCCTTTTCCAGTTTCCACCAATCAAATACCTTCCCAGCCAGGAAGCGGAAGTAGAAGGCGCCACTGGGTTCCTATTGGTCGCTTAAATGGCCGCTATCTGAATACAGATTAAGTGGATTAATAAACAGATTTTATTGAAATTTGATTAAAATCTATAATTTATGATCCAGTTTTCTACAAGTTTCGTCTATTATGCCGTTCCAGGTGGCAAACAAGTCTTAAAAGTCCTGAAAAAGTACTAAATTGAAGAAAAACTTGCTCATGAGATGTTAACAAAAATTGTACGCAAGTTATTTTGTTTTTTCATTATTGTATTACAACCTTAGATAAAGATGAATAACAACGAAATACTGCATTCCAAATATTTTACCTTTTTTTAAAAATCCTGAAATAGTTAAACCTCTGTAACTTGACTCCCAAGGGACTTTCTTAAACTGGTCAACATAAGGAGATGGTCAAGATATGGAACGAGGCTTGTACTGACACAGGATTTTAATTCCGTGAACTGCATGAACTTTCATTTTACAGTAATCATTCATTATTCATGAATAATCTTATTAAAATGTTCAGAATACAGTACCAGTATTGATAATGTGGTGCAAATTTTGCCTGCAAGTACACGTATAGTACAATAG
>JAQGAF010006488.1:0-10117 GCA_034687865.1 Kryphioiulus occultus | reverse complement strand
ATTGATTTGCAATGCTACACGTGACGTCACACGTTTTCGTCACGTTCACGTTTAACGTGGAGCTGAAACTCTCTATTCTGAGAAGTCGGCAGGCAACTTTATTCGAAAAACTTAATCACGAATGCTACATTTTAGGGGAATGGTAGAACTGATGTTCAGATCAATCATTTTTATGTTGACTTCTCAGGATTCGAATTAGAACGAACAAACAGTAAATGCATTTTTGATACTTAAAAATTCCAGGTTTCAATTCAAAATTCCCTTAGTTTTCCAGGATTCCCAGCTTGAATATCAAATTCTCTGATGTTTACAGTTGTTGGAGGTTGGTAGCCACCACGTTGACTGTACAATCAAGCAACATTTAAACCAAATTGGCAACGGGTTCATGACACCACAAGTACAGGGTGCCTCAGAGGTGATGGAAAGATTTCTGCAGCACCCAGTACGCGTACACTATCGTCATATACACAGTACAGCATTTTTTCCCAATTTTAAGGACATCATTAGCGCTCTTTACTGTTAAATTCGCTGGTTTAATCAAAGGAGGTGACGCTCCAGCAATTGCAATTCGGTTTAAAGCTAACCCATTTAAGCTCGAAATTCAACTCTAAATTATGCGAGCAACTCGTTAAGGCAGGGCACGTCAGGACATCCCAATTTCGGCGTTAATCCTTTTCCGGTGCAAACTGCATTATAGGAAATTAGCGCCGGTTTATACGGGTTAGGGTTTGGGCAACAGACTGCATATACATGAACTGTATACGCTTAAAATCCCAGCAAATCCGAGCAAATTGCCAAGAAAAAGCAAAATAAAATAACGAGCAGGAAACGAGAATTGACGTAACAAACAGGAAGCTCTAACTGAAGCAAACCTGGATGGCGCATGCGCGTATCGGGCAATATTCACCGGCCTATTACGATTGAGCGAGTGCTTCAGGAGGAAATTTTACGTCGATGGCAAGCACACAAGAATGAGCAGATGATGAAGATGACGGTAATTCAATAAAAGAAATCAAATTAAATTTAATTTACATGAGGAACCGCGAGTGCATATGGCTCTACTTTAATCAATGACGCTCGAAGGTCGGTTGCCATGGATAATAAAGAACGAGCAACCTTAAAGAGATGCACTCTGCGAGAGATGGCGCTGCAGTAGCTGCTTTGTTTGAGAAATTCTAGCATGTGCACTGTATATGGTGGAACCCAACGTTTTTGGGAATAGTATACTTCTTTGGAAATTCTCACATGCTGAACATGCTCGAGCAATTTATGATAATATCAAACATATATTGTAATGTAAAACATGCAATGTTGTTCATAATTGGAAATGAGTGATATAAAATATACGCTGTATATGTTGCTACAACGTAATTAATGATTAAATCAAGCATTTCCCCGTTTAAAAAATATAATAACAAGAAAATTCAGAAGATTGGAGCTGGAAATATGACATCTAACCATTGAACAGGACAAGATAAAAATTTCACTAGATTAATCTCACTTGAAAGTTTTTAAAGAAAAGATACAGAAATTTGTACAGGGGGTTGATAGAACATGTTAACAAAACTCCAATATTTCTCGTTGAACACGCAGAAACAGAAAGCAACATTTTAAAGAGAATTTACAGAAGATTGTAAATGGGTTTGATAGAAAATATTTTAAAACATTCAATTTTTTCCATATCTGATCGAAATTTGTAAACGTAATTAATAGCAAATGTTTAAAAAAATCCATTTGTTTTTGCTGTTACTAAATGAGCCGCATACAACTTTCAATGAAATAATGCAGAAGCATGTGGTCATTTCATATAAAATTTGTACTCAAATTCCAATTTTTTTTCGCTTTTATATCGGTTGCGCGCAGTTTTTTCTAACCCCAAACATCGGGGAATTTGCAACAGTTTCAGAATGATTAACCCTGTTTAATTGAAATTGTTTTAAAAGTAAATACAAGCACACATTTCCATCATTGTAGTCCCATAAAATGTCCCTTTTCACGACAAAAAACAAAAAGCGCTTACACAATTCGCATTATCACGTGACATACGTAACATTGTGACATACGTAACACAACCCCAGGAAGAGCCATAGAGATTCCCAAATGTAGGACGTCACACAGTATGTCGTAGCCAACACTAAAGTGTATTACTTTAAATAAGACAGCATTTGTTCAAAAAATAACACATTATTTTAGTATGTTAGCTGTCATACTGGTCAAAAACAATAGTGAAGCCCTATTAATATTATGTGATCCAATATTCATTTTATAGTCTCAAAATTCAAAGATCGTCCGTATGACGTCACTGATGACCCAAATCACGAGCTAGCTTCAGCAACGCTATCCCACGATGAGAATTCGATAAGAGCCAAAATGGGGATGGAAGATGGAAGTATTTCTATCAAATACAAAAACGACCTCATCCAATGTGCGTAAGAGACAACGAAGCACTACAACAAAATGGTGTTTGGGTTGTATTTTTCCCCATTTTAGTAGGCGACGCCTACGAAAAATATAATTTGAAGGAAACTAAAAGAGCAACAGCAATATGCACTTCTGCACTTAAGGAGCTCTCCTGATCTGATATAAAAATACCTATACCGGTATATTAGGAGGGAAAGCTGAGGAAGAAAAAAAAAGTAAAATAACAGGCAAAAATCACCGAAAATGTTTCCACGTAGAGTCACGCCTACGCCTCAGACGATATGCATAATAAATTATTCATCATATTGATAAAACCTACCATGGCGATGTCATTCGTGCGAGCGAATGAAACTTAAAGGTAGGGAAAAATGCTGAATATTGGCAGATAAAATAAAATATATATTGGATTTTTTGTTGTTTGTTCAAAAGCGTCGATTCAAAACTTTTCAATTCGCCTCAGAGCGAAATAAAAAGTTTCTTGAAGCAGAAATTGGAGATTTTTCGCAGCCAAAGCTCATCAATATTCGCGTCAATATTCGAAGGCGACGTCACCATGTCATGAACTTGCAATATTGGACTTTGGGTGACATGTTTGCCTGCAGGGTGCGTCAATAGTCGTCTTATTCCCATTAGTTATTGTTCATCAAATAACAGACTTGAATTTCAATATATATCACTGACTTTTCATGACTTCAAAAAATTGTGCTTACCAAATCGAATATGGGGACGTTAAAGCTTTATTCCATCATTAAATAGTGATGTCAAATTGATGGCACTGTCATTGACCAAAAAAGCGCCATTGGCGAAAATTTTGCAAAACCGGCTGCAAATGAGGAATTTTGATCCAAATTTTTATTTTGTGAATCAATGTTAGTAGTCAACATGTTTTATGCATGTTTCTTAAGGTGCTGATAATGAATGTTTATCTATCTAATCTAGGGTAAGGTTTTTATAAACCAGAAATTGATTTCACTGAATTCCTCCCTGGGCAATTAGAGCAATTATGCATATCTTATTATATAAGCACTAGAGATACAACAAAATGTACATTAAAATGTGTATTCATAGGATGGTACAAACGTAATCACTTTTGATACAGGAAATAAAACCTGGATACATGGTTACATCATGGTGTGACAAATTGATATCACACCCTGAACTAAGAAAGCACACGTACACCATTTTACCATATACAATCACCAGAATATGTGATGACTTACAGGGTGTCTCGAAATGAATTACGGCAATAAATATCGAATTTCCATATTTCTCTAGGTAGTCATATATCTCCGATCGTAAAAAATCGAGGTAAAAAAATATATGGGATTCTCAAAATCGATGAGATGCGGCGCTTGTTGACCTAAAAGATATTTTCCGTACTCCGCCACAACTAACATATGGCGTTACTGTGGATATGGACTCTCCAGGTAAAATGTTATTTATAAATTGGTCGTCATGGAAACTATATTTTCTTGCATCATTTTCACTCGTACAAAATAACTATTACCTTAATTTCCAGAAGAATTAATCCGATTAAACTTACGGTAGTCGACAATAAGAAATTAATGTACATCTTGTCGCATTTAAATTAATGCGCACGAAGCGGGTATAATTATCCGCCCAATAATTTTATATAATTCCAGATTAATTTTCTGGTTGAGTTACGGCCACGAACACGAAATGTCTTTTACTTAACACACCCGAGCGTACATTGTTCTACATTTGTTAATTAAATATACATTTTAGCCCAGATAAGCTGGAGCATAAATACTTTTTATAAATAGTTTTTAAAAAATTAAAATAAAAAATAAAAAAAATTTCAGGGTTCTCCCAAGGATGAAAGTTTTAACGTCCCTTACCTTTCCAGGTTTTAAAACAAATTTCCCTGACCACTGAAAATTCAAAACTATGGCATATGCTAGTGTAAGGAATGCTACATTTATTGCTTATTATACTGTATACAAACAGACAAACAGGAAATAGACCACATTTCATACAGAAAGAACAAATTCCAGGGTTTCCAGGTCTGGGGGAAACCTGACTTTTCTTAAATGAGCGTGTAACTTTTCAATGACATTATAAATGGTAGCATTTTTAGGATGAGGGTAGGACCTTATGATCGCCCTGTATCGTAAAATTAAGCTCCTTCCTACAACTCGAAATTTACTTTATCATACATTCCAACTTTAACATTATAAAATGCCATTTACTGTCACGGACATTAGTAATGCTAATAACGTGCGAAGTCACTTAAAAACCACTTAACATATTCAAGAAATATTAGGGTGTCAACTGTATTTGGTATTGGAACTTCCATGACTTTTCAATAACTTTTCCAAGC
This sequence comes from Kryphioiulus occultus, assembly GCA_034687865.1. NCBI lineage: Eukaryota > Metazoa > Arthropoda > Diplopoda > Julida > Julidae > Kryphioiulus > Kryphioiulus occultus. The sequence goes on along the minus strand of JAQGAF010006488.1, from coordinate 5,355 downwards.
CCTAAAACATGTTCAATGCCTATTAGCATACGGAGCCGTTCAAGTTAAGACACATCCTTAAGGCGAATGATCAGTTGTCATAAAAACTCCATAGGCGATTTTTGTGTGTGGAAAACTGGATGACAAGTGATGAATTTTAATCCTGTTTTATTTTGTGAATCAGAGGGGGAAATTCCATGACCCTATTGTAAATTGCACGACATTTCCATGATTTCCATGACCGGTAGACACCCTGGGAATGCTACATTTATTGGTAATGTATGTAATGTAAATGTACAGTATATAAAACGGAAGATAGAAAACATTTTCGTAAAGAACGGCCACAAAAAACTGACAATTTCATTTCAATTTCTCCATAAAATTGCTTTGTGTTCACCAATAACTAGCTATGTAAAATGTACTATTCATTTGTTGAAATTTCCCAGACTTTAAAAGTAAATCCATTTTTCCTGAATTTTCCAGGCCGTTCCAATTTCCCTTGCTTTTCCACTTTGAACAAGCATTAAAACGCCCAAAAAATGCCTTCCTTACCAAACCAGTAATATACAGTGTACCGTAGTAAAAAGTCAAATACCTGAAGAATTTCCAAAAAAAAGGTAGGTACTACATGTATTTACTGAAACACTGGCGTTCTAAACTTAATCAAATACGTCATCTTTTTCCCAGAACTTTCTCATTATAAGCCGTTGAAAAATGTCCTTTATCATCCTAGGCAGCATTTCCATATTCAATTCCAGTTCCAGACCCATCCCATGCTAATCTACGATGGCAACCGCAGCCATTCTGCAATGGCAAATTTACGAGATGACCAAATGCGAATTCACACGCATTAAGGTTGTGGGTTGGGGATGGGAGATGACCATAAACGTACGAGAGCGAATAAATCAGACGATGGCCCCGGCATTGAGTCACTGTCAGGATGGGTTTGGAAGGGGAATTCTGGGAGAGATTGCAGATGGACAAGATGTCACACTCTTAGGAGGGATCTTACCATTGACAATAATGGCTGCCATAAAAAGGGGGGGACTAGAGTTGGGGTGCAAAGAGAACAAGTGCCCTTTCATACTGTTTTATCTCGTCTCGCAGCTCACCATTGAGACATTTTCTGCATTTTAGCACCCTCGCAGAATATGCCATCGTCATCATCATTTCGATTCAAACCCATTTTCAATGCACGCAAAGCTGACCAGTGAAATGGCTGAAGTCAGGGCTGCGTGCGATGCGAAACCATTCATGGAATGACAAATGGTCTGGCAAGGTGGCCGAGCATCAATTGACAATATCCTACAGATTGTGCCATCATTTTTGGCCGAACCGGAAATGAGTTTGCTAAAAGGTTCGTTGAAGACCATCTATGACCTGGCACTTAGTGTTGATGCTCACTAAGATAGTGCACTTTCACATCATCACCGGAAAATGGGCCATTCGATGCTAAACAAACTCTGGTACTGTCGTGTTTATCTTTGGGGCCTTAATTTAATTCGGAATCCCATGCCAGGATAGTGTGGTGCCGATTAATTTTAAACGTATCATGCATCGACACGTAACGAGCATTAAATATGGATTATTTCTTTGATCCCAAAATCTTGGAACACGACTGAGTATGTGAGAAAACGGATTCGTGCAAGGGTCTTTTTCTGAGAATTCTTTGGTAGCGAAGGATGATGGTGCGAAGACAATGAAGAAAAATCTAACTGGATTAAGTTTTATCCTGATTGTATTACCGGAACTTTGATGTTTTAAAATACGAGCAGAAACTAACAACTCTAGTGGCTTGAAAAACATACATGTACATGGGTTGGACAAAATCATCTTGATGACACATTTCTGTATCATTACGGTGTTTGACCAACTTGTACTTTCAATCAAGCCGCAATTTAATGGACTCGTACTTGTTTCGAACAGTCCCAGTTGGGATTTTTTTCAGTTCTTGATTGTTCAGTTCATTACCCAAAAACCACTTCTCAGAAAGTCCTTGTAGGCCTGCCCAAAACCACTTATCAGAAAGTTTTATCCAATTAAAATGAAATATTATAATCAGCAAAAATGATTTAATCTAACAATAAATATTTCGAATAGTCTGTTGGAATTTTATACATTTCTTGATTCGCATCTTAGTCTTACTAGAGCCCTTCTTTCACCCAAACTGGTCAGTACATTACCCAAAAAACACTTCTCTGAAAATCCTTGTAGGCCTGTCCAAAACCATTTATCAGAATGTCTTATCCAATTAAGGTAAAAATGATTTAACCTGACAATAAATATTTCGAACTCATACTGGTTTTAAACATTTCTTGATTCGAATCTTACAAAGTGTAGTCTTTCTAGAGCCCTGCTTTGGCCCAGATTTTTTCACGCATTGTCCAAAAACAACTTCTCAGAGGTAGGTCGCAAGATGACCAAACACCCGTGATCTTTAATATCCCACGATTTTCTTCTTGACCAAAAATCCTCTTTTGGATATGTATGTTTGGATCTTTTTCGCTAAACTGTAGCTGTAGGGTTATACGTTATGGGTTTACGAGGGTTGCTCTATACACTCCTGGCAGTTAAGGGATTCTGTTAGAAGTGAGTCTATCGTCGTCTCGCATAAGATGTTGGCTTTTATCGCCATACTTTACTCATTGAAACGCTTTTTTCTTGGTCTTTATTATTATTGAGACTCGAGAATATGGGCTCTCTTTCCGTCTTTCGTCTCACCTAAACTCCGGATTATATCTAGATGTTCGCTCTCGTAACTGCCACGGTTGTTTCGCAAATATGTCATAATAGGGGAAATAATGGTTAATGGCCGTGCATTTAATAGGAATTAAGGCCTGCATGACGAAATTGCGAGGGAAACCGAGTCCGTATCGACGTGAATTGAGCTTTCAAATTCAACGGCCATGCCATCAAGAACTTAAGTGCCGATTTACTAAAAAAGCTAATTATTTTTCAAGCACGTTTTATTCGGGTTACCATTATTGTGGTGGACCAACGACGCAACGCTACAGTAGGTTTCACAATAACGTTATGGATATTATGCTGCCATCTACACGTATACATGGTAAGGCATATGCCTGGGCCTCTTGAAAAGCTTCAAATTGGCAACAGCTAGGTAAAATCTGTTTTCACAGTTAAACAGAAAGTGATGTGAGGATTCCAGGAAACATTGTGCGTGACATAGCAAAAAGTCGGGCAAAAAGTCAAATTAGAATGTTGTAGATCATCGTAAATTTACTGTAATGTGTGTATTTGCGACAAATATTTATCAATTGCAAAGTTGCAGTTGTCAAATTAATTTTTTGCTGTTATGCATTCCTACATTGCATGAATGAGGGCCTACCTCAGAAATGCGAAAATCTTGCCTTAATAGCAGGCTATCGCGTGTTCGTATATTTCCCTATATTTCAGAAAACAATTATTTTTTACTATATTTTATTGCCAATTAACTGTTGTGGCATAAAAATATGGCAGACACTGGCTAAAATTCATCATTTGAGATCTGGTTTCTGAAACAATGTCTTAAAAATGCATCACGGCTAACAAAATTAAAAATTGTCGCATATGATATTCAATTAAATGTTAATATGTACACTCACACAATTTTTTTAGACAAAAAAATTGTGTGAGTGTACATATAGCATGCTAAATTGCGTCATTTGTAGTCTTGTTTTTGTAAAAAATTTGCCTATGGTGTTCTCAATTCTAAAATATACCCGGGCCTCTGTCCATAGTTTGAGAAACACTAGTTCCTGAAAATACAATTATTTTTCAGAATTATCTGATGAAAATTGTGAAAAAAAATCAGATGTCTGCTGCAGAAGAAATGTAAGAAAAACAGATATTTGCATTTGATAGAGTGAAAACTGTATATTAACTGCACACATGCCTAAGGCAATTACAATTAAAAAGTAGAAAACTAAACTGTAATTTACCGATTTTTTAAAAAATAAAATTCAATATTCTTCTTACTTTTTTTGCTTTTCCTATATTTCCTATATGATTCTACCTCCTTATTGCTTGACAACCTGTAATAGCCAAATAAGCCAAATCTCTCTTGTCTACCGGTACATGTAGTGTTTTAATGACCAGTAAGGATAACCCAAATTGCACATTATTGGAATTTTTAATGGATGCCGACACTCTTGGCCAGGTGATTTCAATGGTAAATGACGTTGCAAAGCCAAGGATTCATGAAAAGACGCCCAGAAAAACCACCCCTATTATTACTGCAAGTAATGTGTGCTATATTTCATTTCGACTAAACACAAACCTGGCATTAGAACGTAATAACATTAACACGGATCACGGAACTGAAAGAAATCACTGTTAATTATATGCTTGCTCTTCCTTTTTTTTCAGTCTGCTATTGCATATTCATAAAACGTTTGCTTCAGTGATGTTTGCCATTATACAATATACCTCGAATATGTGCAATTTTTAAGCCATTTTAGGGGTGCACTACTGAACGTGCCCCTCTCAACCATTTACATAACGAAAGAGTGGGCTTCTCCTAACGGCTGGTAGGCTCGCAGTGATTGCCTGGAGGTCAGGGGTAGCTAACAGAAATTGCGTTTTTAGGCTAGTTTAGGTTCCCAATCACTTCATCCCCACTACTGCAGGTCTATGCCATCACATAAATATACTAAGCAAAAAACATGTTAGGGCTTCTGCCACTAAACGTTATGGCTTGACATCCTTCTGGAAGTGTCAGTGCATGTGGAATTGAAATTTTTAGCCATTTGTTTCGGCAAACCTTCGTGAGATGTATCTGGATCTTCTGTGGCATTAGATGAAATTTATACGTTCCTGAAGCGCCCTCTGGCGCCAACTTCCCCACCAAAATCCTTATCTTAATTTGCTAAACAATACGCCCAAATGGGGCTAGATGCTGCTGGAAGTTTATCTGGGCGCGCAACAGAGTGAACTAATAACAAATTATGGCTCACTGTGGATCCCTTGCTTCATCATTGTCTGAACATCGGGTTTTTTTCCCCACAGCCAGTAAAGTTTTACTGCGCAAGAAATGGGTTTGGAAGAGAGTGGAGAAAATAATGCCGAAAAAAGTGGGAAAGCGGACTTTACGCTGTTATAACACGCTTCTGCAAGGATGTGCATTGAGAGAAAGCAAAGAGAAAGAAAGGGTGGAGGGCCCTAACAAAGGGCCACCTATGGAGCCCTGGCATCGTGAAGCCAGCATTATTGGCAAGTTGAAAATTGGTGGCACGAGCTGCATTGTTTCTCGTTGATGATTGCAACGATGGAGATTCATGCTGGCAGTTTGGCAGTTTGAAAGCCGTAAATTTTTTATTTCTGCTAGGAGAGCGCTGGTGGTGGTAATGCGATGCCCAGCCCCATCATATCGTCATGTTG
>JAQGAF010006487.1:0-10119 GCA_034687865.1 Kryphioiulus occultus | reverse complement strand
CCCTTCACATGGCATCCTAGATGTAGGTAGTAAATTCAATCGAACATTTGCGATAAACAAGAAAACGTAAATTTATTAAGTATTGGGTACGTTTAGGATAAAGTTAGCTTAATTTCAGGACATTTGAACAACCTTTCATAAATGTATGTAATGTCTGTAATGCAATGTGTTGTTTGTAAGCCTTAGGATAATGTTGACCTATTATTCAATAGTTTCGTAGCTTTCAAGTATTTTAGGGAATCAAACGTATTGCTCAAAAGCGTATGATGTAGTTTGTGTTCAAAATACAAAAGTTTGACTTCTGGGAATTCTGGCCATCAGATGATGTAGCCATCTAAACGTCCACCTCAATTAAACTGACAAAAATAGTAACAGGATCTCCCCATGATGTGCACTGGGCCGCTTTCGGTGATTTAAGTTACCTTTTTTAATAAGAAAAAATGGACGTGGAATTCGATAGTGGAAAAGCAGGCAGGCACTTTATTGCCAATTGCTCGGTATTCAACGCTTCTGCGGCTAGTGGTATTTCCTATAAGCTGTTATTGGGTAGCCAATAATCCCCATCTATGTGTATCCTGGCAGCATTTCAGGCCCGATATATATTTCTTGAGTGCCGTTTGATGACACTATCAGTGTCAGGATCACGAGGACATTGTTTTCAAATGAACGAAGTTTATTTTTCCCGATTCTTTTCTCATTTTCCCGTTTCCGAAGCAGATTTGGTGAAAATGGTTTCCGCTATTGGAAGGTTAATTTGGAGAAGGCTCGTAAAACTTTCGGTTGCATCTCAGCTGAGCTGGTGCCATAGTGTACAGCCAAACAAAAATCTGAGGTGATTTACTGATTTTTAGCAACCAGATTGCATTATATACTATTTAAAAAATCCCAGACAAATGACCACCCTGTGGCCTAAAATGTGACAACAGTACATTGTATACGTGTATATATCGGTGTTGAAATCTAGCCAAATATCTGTTTTGTCCCTTTCTTTTATGGTCCTAATTTGCATCCTATTCTGGGATTAATTAACACTTGAATTGGATTAGTTGTCGAATAGTTAACAGTGTTTGTTAAATATTATCCCCAATATCACATGATATTACTGAGGATGATGGTGATGATTTGAATAGAATACCTTTATGTTTTCATTTATGTAAGACGGCCATAATATGCATTATATCCCTACAATTCAAGGTGTCATTAAATGAAGAGTTTTGAGAACAATATAGTGTTGAACAATATTTATTCTAATGTCAATTTCGTTGTTGCATTCCTCATTATTCAATGTGTATGAATCAGTCTTTAGCTTACACGCATAATTCTTGGCGAAATAATCTAAAAATACAAAAAAATATGTTCAGATGCAGTGAAATTGGAAAAATCCAATTGCAGCAGGGGATGATGGCAAAGCTTTAGGAGCTCCACGTTTTCGGTAAATTTTAACCTGTAATGAAGAGAAAACCTTGTTCCACGTTTTAATTCATGTAAGTAAGCCAAATTATTTTGTGTTACTATTTTACTTGTAAATTTCATCAAATGGACGTATTTGAGTACAGTAATATGTCAAATAATTTTCGTTGCTGCATACCTCATTTTGTCCAGTAGTGTTTTCCATTATTACAATCATAATGAAATAATCTACTAATCAAAAAATGTACAAGTTTTATCAGATATTTTTAGAGAAAAATGTGGTGTTTTCCGTAATTTCATATTGAACTTACAGCAGAGCATGATTGTACAGCTTATGGATCTCAAAGTATTCTTTGAAAAATGTTTTACAGAAAAATGTAGTGTTTTCCATAATTCCTTCTGTGAAATTGGACATAACCTTTTGAACTAACAGCAGAGTGCTACGTTATTCCAAAATTTGATCTTGTAACTCATCAAGTTGTTTAAAAATTGTTTTGAAGTCTTATGAAGGAACTGCCTTTTTAATCACCCTGTATTAACTAAGCGTAATACAGGGTGATCAAATAGTCATTTCCTTCAAAAGACTTCAGAACAAATAATATAGGGTGATCAAAAAACGGTTTTTTTCATACGACAAGAAAAAAATAATTTTTAAAAAACTAGTTACATGAAACACTTTGTCTCGTACATTCTAATGTGACTACATAAACACGGAGTGTTCCACGTGGTGTTGAGGGCTCTTTAAATCACGTTGAAATGTCTCAAGTTAGGATTACGCTTGGGTCAGTGGATGTGGGGTGATTTAAAAAAACGTGCATTTCCAACGTTAAATTTCAAAGGCCTCGCGTGCTGCCATTCGCATCTGTTATCTAATCTGGCTAACTTTTTCAGCAAAACAAGGAGCAAACCCTGTTAGCGCATTTTTCATGAATAATTCGATACCCTGACAAAAAAAAAGCGCCAGATAGTCCTAGATAGCATCGCGCAACAGGCACCTGATGCCAATGAAATGTGGGTCAATAGTTGGCAATCTATGCATGGAGTGTGCGTGGAGATAATATGGGCAAATGGATGAGGGGTCGTGAGGGAGGGGGAGGGCCCTTTCACGAAATCCACGCTAGTTAAGGGCCAGGGGCAGGGAGTGGCGTGTGCCGAGCCACGCGCCTACCATCGATTCCCACAACCCTTTTATACGGGCCAATTCAATGAACTCCAAACCCTGCTTTTTGCATCACGTACATTTCAATTGCAGACTTGCTTTGTTGCCTACTGACTTTCAGGATGGGCTCGGAGAACAACGAATAAGGCAACTGGAGCTGATCCTGGTGGCAGAACAATATTGAAAATCAAAATGCATGGATGAGGTTGAAGCCTTCAGATTGTGACTGACTGGCGAAATAGGGAAAGTTGGTACCCTTTTGGGAAAAAAAATTGAACTAGTGAGATCAGATTACAAACCCAAAAACTGGTGATCAACTGATATTCTGTGATGTCTGATGGATGTTGCTCATGGTTATGTGTATTGTCGCCTAACTGCGATCAATTTTTGAGGCAGTCGTTTTTTTCGCAGTTTTGTGTCAGGTAGCAGTAACCCTGTCTACTATGTAACGGGGTACTAGGTACAATGAACTTATTGTTCTAAACAGGTGAAAGTTACATTAACCAATAATACCCATGGAAGGTAGGATTGGACCACTTCTGTCAACGGTTTTTCGGACACCCTGCATATCTCATGATTGACTGCAAATCTGGGTGCCGTGATAACCAATTTACTCTCATTTGCAACCAGTCTGCAGTCTAAACTACATGTACATGTATTTCAAACAGATAGATGATCATTGGGACAGATATATGGGAAACTCAAATTCGATTCATGGGAATCTGGACTTGTTCTCACTTCAGCATTGTTTGCATGCATGAAGCAACCATCATGGGTGAGCAGCAACCATAATCAATCGTCTGGTTGCTGATTGCAAAATATATGAAATTTGCATACTTGAAAACATGTCATCGGCTTGCAATCACATTGTACTCAATTTTTCATAAGGAAATCTAAACTTTGTAATATGAAATCAGGGCTTGATCTCACTTCATCTTTTGGCTGCCTGAAGTAATAATTAGCTGACTATTGCTGATTTTGCTGATTGCAAAATCAGTTTTCAGTCACTTTTTTCCATATGGGAAACCCAACTTCGTCTGAAGGCAATTTGTATTTGCTCGAACTTGAGCACTGTCAGTTTGCAATCACTTGTACTCATTTTTTCCATCGGGAAAACTCATGAAAATCTGGACTCATTCTCAATTCAGCATTGTTTGATGCCTGGAGCAACCACCACCAGCCATTGCTGGCTCCACGACACGTAAAACCTGCATATTTCAAAGTTGCCACTGAAAAGGATGGATATTTTCGTTGAATCAAAACTAAATTTTTGAACAATTTAAAAATGGCGAAACAAATGCAAGCAGCCAATTCCTGGCACAACAAACAAGACTTGATTTTAATGGATTTTAATGGATTTTAATGGAACAAATGCAGTTTCGTTGTCCATAATTCGCACTGTAGATAAATTTGATCAAAATTTTTAAACAATTTAAAAATGGTGAAATGTGATGCGTGGACAACAAACAAAACCAGATTGCAATGGATTTGCATTGTGGACACTAGAAAACAATGTCACTGGGATGCTATACTGAAATACCACATTGATTTTGTGCGTGCCACCAGCTCTCGTCTGCCCCGTCCCTTGACCATCATCGATCGAGGTCTTATTGCCTGTTTTCGAGTAACTGAACTATTGGATTTTTCTAATAAGCCCACATATGCAAACACGAGTGGTTCGACGAGAGGGTCCCCTCACAAAAGGTCCTCGACGCCCTCTCGTCATTCAACATGATTTTTTTCTTCCAGCATTAACAATACAAGGTCTGTCCTGCGTCCATTTCTGCATGGCTGGAGGCTCATTGAACACGTCTTGTGGCTACGTAGCCGGGTATTACCTCTCGAGCAAATCCACTTGTGGATCTCGTCTTAATTCCCCTTCTCATCATTCTGCCACATCCTTATTCCTTCGTTTCCAAATTATGTGCATTTAATTAGGACGACGTTGAGGACGGAAGTCGACTTTATGTGGCATCTTCAGATGAAAAAGGGGGGCTGAATGGCAATTGGAGCAAAAGTAGATTAATTCGGCAGCAGTGCGGGTGTCTCAAATGACAAGTCATTGTGCCAACAGGAGGTGCAATTATTGAGGATGCAATGATCATGAAACGCACAATGCAAAAGGTGGTTGTGATACAGTGGGGGAAGGAATACACGCTCAAATTGCTTCCTCCCCTTCTTCTTGGGATAAGAAGCTGAAGAGGCGAATGGCAGCGACCAGGTAAACGATGACATGGATATCCATGGGACCTGGAAAATGTATTCATGTCAGGTTTCTGTTTAAAACATGCTGTCGTGAAAAGGATTTTTGAGCAGTTACCCATTTTCTTGTAAAACTGTGAAACGTCACCTTGGTGGAAAATTTTGCGATTATGATTGTATTTTGAAATGCTGAGAAAGAAATTAATGATGTAACAGAATTATGTACAACATCAGGAGGTGGTAATAACCAGCCTGGCATCTGTGGACGTGAGGAATTTCCTCGTACGTCCACCAGATGGCAGGAATGAACATGAATCCGCTTGTGCTGCCATCTATTGCCCTTATGGGGAGTACAGGTGAATAGTTACATTACATTTTCCTCTATGCAAAACATTTTTTAAAAGTGCGGGTAAAAAATATAACTTGCCAGTTATTCAGCAGTACGAACTTTAGTACATCTTTTGTCTATATTTGCTGATGATTTCTTATTCGATTTTTACATCGTTTTGATTTCCATTACAATTTCCAGGAGCCGTTAATTCGAACGCGCCGTTGCTGTGGATCCGATGCTGGAATGTATAATTGAAATCGGAACGATGTAAATCGCGAATAAAAAATTATCAACAAATATTGACAATATTTGTATCAGTATCGTACTGTTGAATAATTAGTAAGTTATCTTTTTTATTTATTCTCATTTTTTGAATGTTGTATGAAAGATTTAACATGATGAATTTAATTGTACTTTACATGTAAAACACTCCAAAGTCACACTTAATACGACTTTCATATGAAGAATCCTAGCTGCATTCATATGGGTACTATACTTACATGTATCTTTTCGATTCATATCTTCTGGTATGCAGCAGGAGACAAGTATTGAAATTTTGGGTGCACAATTCAGTTAATTGTATGATTGAACAATAAATCATTGAAGAGGAATTAGTAAACACGTACGGAACAGACCTTAGAGTATAACGATACCAAAATTGTGCTGAAAATTGCGTCAACAATACGAATTCTTGGTAGGGACCATCAACGGCACCTGTGGGCATGGTTTATGTGCCCAAGAATGGAAGTCGGTTTTTCTGAAAAACTAACGGGGATAAAATCAAATGGATGATGTGAAGTGTGTTCGATAGGGCACGACTGTCACGCACTTAGACAGGGACCCTCTCCCTGCTCAAGTGCCCTTTATATATTTGCTCACTGAGTAAATACTCGCTTCGCAATAAAAGAATGGAAAATCCAAATTGTCTGCCTGTCGACAACTGGAGGCGTATTAGACGCTTTGGCACAAATCTAGCTGATATTAACTGAGCAAGCACATTCGTACTCAATTGTGTGGCGTTGACAATATGCTTATAGTATTCGATGAACTTCAACCGCATCAAAACGTCGAAGATCACCAAAATCACCTCCATTTTCACTAAAAATTACCTCCAAATATTCGCACTGGTAGGGTCCCAGCTACGACCTTGAAGTTTTCGGGTAGATGCGATTTTTAATTAATCAAGGTGCATTTTGGGTAATTTTCCCGCTGCCGAATTAATATATCTGATTTAATTTCGAATAGATTTATAAAGTGGGGTTTTTCACGCAAAAATCAAATTTCAGTAAATTAAAATTCTTCTTTAATTTTTGCGAATAATTAATTAGTGCGTAATTCGTTGATTGGAAAACGTCATACTTAATCCGAGACGAAGGTGACGTCACCTCTCACCTCTGGTCGCCATTTGTCGTTTTTGATGTGCTTTTTTTTCTACGTCTTTGCCGTTATTTTTTGTGAATTCAAGCTGATGCTATCAAATCTGGCCAGGTCTAAAGTACTCATCTGTACTTTGGGGACACCGTTTATGCAAATAAGTAAAGGTAATTCGACTAATACATGTATCTATTTTTAAATTCATGAGTGGCTGCATTAGACTATTATTGCCACGCATTGAAGACGCCATTATGGTTCTTTTTTCATTCGACCGGACCGTTATTACTCAAGTTTAAATATCCGTTAAGTGCTTATCTAAATACTGAATTTCTAAAAGTGCGTATTCTGCTTTGAAGGTAGATGTAACAAGTATTGGAAATTGATTTGGAATTTGATTAAAAACTTCAATGAAATTAGATGCGTTTTGTAACTACAGCAAAAATTCCACAAAATTGTCAAAATAGGCTCTAAAAATATAAGACAACAATTAGATTAGTTATGAACGTTTCGAAACAGAGCGGAAAAAACTACATGCATTCTATTTTTGTTTTCCAGATGCTGATGGATGAATGTTGGGAACGACATAAAAAGTGATATCATTCAATGAAAGGTGAGCAATTCAATTTTTCCCTTGGTATTTGGGCAGTTTCTTTAAACCCAAGATCGAAACGAGATTGAGAATTTCGTATAAAGTTGTCAGAAATTGAGATTTAGAAATATAAGACAACAATTAGTTAGGAAAGTTTTGAAACCGAGTGCCAAAAAACCTGCACGTCTTCAGATTTGTTTTCAAACTTTGAAGTTAAAGGAAATTGTTTAGTTAAAGCTAATACTATTTTTTCTTTCCAGTTGCTGATGGAGAAATGTTTTCGATGGCATGAAAAGAGATACCATTCTGGCTATTCCTTTTCAATGGAAGGTAAGCAATTCAATATTCTCCCAAGAGATTGTGATGGAAAATGATGTGGAATTATTTGGCATTTAGGCATCACTTGTGTTTGAACACTTTCTATAACTTTCTGAAAAATTTCAACTGAAAAATTGTTTGAATATGGGATGGCAACTCGCTAAGTCAGGTGTACCCGTTGGTTGAAGTCATTTAAGTCCCACTGAAGCCATTGAAGTCCGACTGACGCCATTTAAGTCCGACTGAAATCACTGAAGTCTGGGGCAAAGCTCGTAATTATAATGTACTGCAAATCCTGGTGAGTCGTCTCAGTCTCATAATGCGGACTTCAGCCAGACTCTCAGACTTCAATGACTGCAATGGAACTTCAAGGACTTCCAGGACTCCAATGGGATTGTCTGATTTCACTGGGACAGTGCGACTTCAGTTGGACTTTGCGACTTCGGTTGGACTTTGTGACTTCGGTGGGACTTTGCGACTTCGGTGGGACTTTGCGACTTCGGTGGGACTTTGCGACTTCGGTGGGACTTTGCGACTTCAGTGGGACTTTGCGACTTCAGTGGAACTTTGCGACTTCAGTGGGACTTTGCGACTTCAGTGGGACTTTGCGACTTCAGTGGGACTTTGTGACTGCAATGGGACTTTGTGTCGTGAGTAGGACTTTCGTGACAATTCTGTCTGCTAACGAAGTAGAATGTGGAACATCCTGAACTTGCCAACACTTAATTATTAATGGGGACATTCAAGTATTATGATATTATATATTTTCGGGACTTTCTAACCTACCCAATCGACAGGATCACAAATGATGGATTTGAAGCCATTATACTACTGAAGTCCCATTGAATTTAGATTTTAAGGCGTTGCTACCCCTCACGCCTGGTATTTTCAAGATTTTTGACCGCCCCTCCTCCTGTCCACTTCTGTCCAGTTGGATATCAAATGTGACCCATGGATATCATGTGTGACAAAGTATTCTAAACATATATCGATTTTGCCAGAAAATATACGAAAATTGGGAATTCTTGAATATCCTGTAATATATCTAAAAATATTATGCATGCCACATTTTCAAATACATTTAAATACCATTTCCAAATATATTTGCAATATTTTTAAATATACATGTATATACTAATATAGCTGAGATTACATTTGAAATATATATAATGATATAATTTCAATTATATGAAAATTGGGAATTTCAGTATATCATGTCATATATTATCTGGCACATTAAACGGTATAGGTCACATATTTTTTATATTTTGAAATATATCCCAAAATCATGTGGGGTCACTTTCACACCAGAGAAAAACTCAAAACTACTTAAAAACTTTTTAAAATTACGTCCAAAACGAGTCGCGAAAAATGCGTGAAAATCACGGTTGGGTTAAAGTCCTGAAAACTTCCAAACGTTTGGAAATTGTGTGCAAAATGAACGAAAAACGTGAAAAGTGTGTGAAAATCACGTTTCAATTAAACACCAAAAAAATAACAAAAGTGTGATAATTTCGCGTGTAAAAACGCGTGTAAATTACGTTTCGATGAAAGACTTAAAAACTTACACAAACGTATGAAAACGAACGAGTGAAATCCGTGTGAAAAGGCCTGATAATCATGTGTCAATTAAAGAATTTAAAAAATGGACGTATGCAATTCGTTTGCAAAACAAACGAAAAACGTGAAAAACGCACAAAAACTTGTAAAAATCGTGTGAAAAACGAACGAAAAACTGGTGAACAAAGTTCAAAATTACTGAAAAGCTTGTGAAAACGCATGAAAATCTCGTTTGGATTAAAGATCTTAAACAATGTCCACAAACGTGTGAAAATCACTTTTCAACTAATAAAGCATGAAAATGTAGGCTAACCTAAGAAATTCGCGTGAAAAGCACGCTTCAATTAAAGACCTGAAAATTTTAAACACAATCATTTGACAATGAAACTCAATTGAGATTGATGTAAGAAGTATTTGAACGTTTTTTGCTTTTTCAGGGAGATGACAGATCTTTAACTGTGCTGATGACTTTATAAATCATTGTACTATGGACTTAAATTCTTCCTGAGAAATGATGCTGATCACTTTTGAAGCCATGTTGCTGACTGAAATTTCGTAAACCGCTGGACAAGAGACGGTAGGAAGCTCCAAAGGAAGAGTTCTGGCATACAGGATGGGAAGGATTCAACCATCGCTAGAGGAAAGTGAAGGAATCGAAGGAATTTTATCCCTGAGTTGCATCTGAAGAGGTGTGTAACTTTGTAAACACAATCTGCTGCGCTATCGGTGAATTTGCATAAAAATCTGCAGGAGCGTATCTATCAAAATGGCAGCATATTCTCCAGGCTGTTTGTGACAGACCACAAACCAAATTGATCACAAACCCCTCAATTATGACTAGATCGACATTCGCTTCTGCCATTATATGAATGTTTCAATACGATTCCCACAATTTTTATAAGAGATTTGTTTGCAAAACGAGTTGCTTATTTGGAGGGCGGCCATAGTGGCTAATTAAACGTTAGTTCTAGAAACCTCAAAGGCAAAGATTAAGCAAAAAATTATATTAAACTTCCAAACTTTGTGCTATTGTTCTGCCTTGCTCGGCGCTCTCTGGTGCGTCCACGTGAAGTTGTTCTCCCTTCCCAGAAGTTGACGCCCTTTGGAAAACAGTTCCTGATGCGGTCACTTGGCGTCCAAGTTGTTTCCCGGGCTGAGCCCGTGTGATCCCTTGCG
>JAQGAF010006486.1:0-10119 GCA_034687865.1 Kryphioiulus occultus | reverse complement strand
ACGACGATTTATTCATTATTCGCAGAGATGTTATGTATACAATTTTTCAATTTTTTAACATGGCAGGGGTGGGAGGGAAACTTCCCGTTAAGCATCTGTACTTGATATTTAATACAGTGTTTTATGCATTCATTTTCTTCCGTTTTAATTAAAACCAATATGGCGCTACACC
This sequence comes from Kryphioiulus occultus, assembly GCA_034687865.1. Taxonomy (NCBI): domain Eukaryota; kingdom Metazoa; phylum Arthropoda; class Diplopoda; order Julida; family Julidae; genus Kryphioiulus; species Kryphioiulus occultus. Next base: position 9,947 of record JAQGAF010006486.1, on the reverse strand, counting down.
AGCGCCATCTCGTATGTGCCTCGTAACATACAAACAAATGCAAACCATGTAAAATTACACAACAATTTTTCAAATCTTATAAAATGGCCATATCGATTGTTAGTATATTACACATTTTTTTTAAAGTTCACCTGTTTTCGTTACCGTTAGTAGGTTTTCAGGCAGTTCAGTAAACAATTTTGGTACAATGAAACTTCTTAATTGCTTCTCGTGGCTATTTCTTATAAATGGAATGGTATATCGATATGTAGTTGATCTTAGAATACATTTATATTTAATACTAAATTATTGTAAATAGCTGCTACATTACCATGCTTAAAAACTATACAATTACCTGTTTATAATGCATGTATAGCGGAATATACTGTATGCATGCGGCACTAATACGCTGCACTATACATTATGCCCTGCTGCTGCCCTGCTTCGATATAGACATAATGAGAAAGTGGGCTTCACCTAACGGCTCGTAGGCTGGCAGTGATTGCCTGGTTGTTGGACAGCTACATTTACGTTATTAGGTTAGGAATAACACAAAAATTAGTAATTAAAAACACAATTTGTCATAAATAATATAATGTAAAGTGCATCCTTCTAATTGAAAAAAGAACGTTTCCCACATCCATCAAGATAGCACAGATTTTGTGAATTTTTACATGAGGGCGTACAATCTTACATCATTATAAAATCGTCATTTTAAGATATCCATCCCTAAAGGGGCATTCAAGAATTAATGTCATCACATATTCGCTATTTTCACAACGCCCTCCATTATGTCAGAATTTGCCATCGTTTCCAAACTCCACCCCACTAATGACATAATCATTGACAAAAATATTGAAATGACCAAATTTCTATAAAAAGTTTAATAAATATTTCTAATTGAGCGAAGTTATTATGAAGCTTTTTAACACAATTTGACCAAAGACCATGCTCACTGGTCACATTGACAAAAGTATTGAAATCACAAAATTTCTATAAAAAGTTTAATAAATATTTCTAATTGAGCGAAGTTATTATGAAGCTTTTTAACACAATTTGACTAAAGCACATGCTCAACTGGTCACATTGACAAAAATATTGAAATCACCAAATTTCTATAAAAAGTTTGATAAAAATTTATAATTGAGCGAAGTTATCATGAAGCTTTTTAACACAATTTGACCAAAGCCCATGCTCTACTGGTCACATTGACAAAAATATGGAAATGACCAAATTTCTATAAAAAGTTTAATAAAAATTTCTAATTCAGCGAAGTTATTATGAAGCTTTTTAACACAATTTGACCAAAGCCCATGCTCAACTGATCACATAGACAAAAATATTGAAATAACCAAATTTCTATAAAAAGTTTAATAAAAATTTCTAATTGAACGAAGTTATTATGATTTTTTATCACAATATCAGCAGAAACTGTCACATCATTTTGCCATACCCTCCCACGATGGTGACATAATACTTGAACATCACCTATGTACAGTATGGCTATATTCACTAGAAAATTACCTTTTAAGTATAATTTTCTAATTGACATTCTAATTAGAATGTTAGAATGTGCAATCACTTTCTAATTGGTATACGACATCCATGAAAGTTGACGACTATTATAGATCGTTTATGGACAGCCCCTCACAGGAAATTTGGAAAATATGCTCAGTGTTTAGATAATTTTGGTCAAGCCAAACGCTACTCCGATCCTGAAGTCAATCCAAACTTTTCTACAGTTTTTTTTTATTATTTTTTTTTTAATTCTTGAGGAGAAAATGATTTGCTGCTCAGGAATTTTGTCTCCGCAACAAATCAAATTTGTCACAGTTGGGTCGACTTCATCCCAGGTTGCCAATCTGAAAATGCCAAATTAGCAAACTTTGAATGTCTTCCGCAACTTTGTTGATTTCCCATTTTTAACTTAACCTTGCCAATGTGATTGGAGGTAAAACCACCAGTGCTGCTCCTAGCGCGTAAATCGTGAAGTTCAAATAATGAAAGGCAATCATGACTCACCCACGCACCGGAAGTAGTATTTTGAACGAAATTGTATTTGCATGAAGTGTCGAAATGCTCACATTTCTGAACCCCAAATGCTTTCACAACAAATAACAGCACGTTCTTTGAATGTTGTTTTTCGTTTTCTTTTGTTGATAGGGGCCTGTTGTGCGTGGGGTTTCTCGTGGGTTGAAAATATAATGGGACATATTTATTGCGCCAATTTTAATTTAACTTTTTTGCCCAATTGCTACCACGCAAATTGCGAAATTGACGTGTGTTTTTCCACAACCTAATAAAACGTATTTGTCCAATACATGCAAATAGGGAATTAGAATTAAGAGTGGGGGGTGGACGCCATCTTGGAAACTGTCAGTTATTGTCACCCAGTTGTATGTTTTTAAGAAATGCTGAATTGCCATGCGTTTAGATTTAACCTTCCTAAACGTTTCCTATAAGTAATAGATGATTTCACGAAAATGGCCAGAAGGGACAACCTTTTACACAGCTCCATAAACGTATTTATTGATTTGTCAAATAAACACGCCCTACATATTTATAAAGGGTTCCGAAAATTGTTTGATAGGCTCGTATTTGCTGTATGTATGTACTCAGGCTGCGAAAGAAAGTAAAACTTTTTTGGCTAAAAGTATTTGGCTTTAATCCAACCAAAACACTAAAGCGAGTCAATTGAGTAAAAAGGTGCCACCACAATTGTTTATTTTTCTTCAAAAATGACAGACTGGATCTGTGTCGTAGGAGTGCTATTTCCAACTTTAAACGTGTACAGAATAGTGTAATTTTTCGGCATGGTTATGATATTTAACTTGAATTTTTAAAAGACGTTTGTGGGACAAAAATTTGTTCAGAAGCATAGTTTTCTGTAGCTTTCTAATACCAAAACTGAGCAAACAATTATATTTTTATGGCAGTATAAACATTCTTTACGTGTTTATTACTTAAATATTTTAGCGAAAATGATTGTGGGAAGTATTGAAATTATATATATTTCTCCAAAAAACTGCACCAAAAAAATTTAGGAAAATTTTGAAATTTGTTATTTTAAAGTTTTAAATTTTTTATTTTTTTATTTTAAATTTTAAGTTTCGAAATTTTAACGATGGCATTTGAATATTGTGGGACAAATATTTATTCACAGCATCATTATTTTAAAACTTTATATTACCAAATCCAAGCAAACATAATTATGATTTGATAACAATAAACGTTCTTTACGTGTCTATTACTTAAATATTTTTGTGAAAATGTTTATGAAAGTATAGAAAATTAACTTCTCCAAAAACATTTCAGGGAATTTTGAACTTTTCCTAGACTTCGATTCAACGATTACTTACTTCTCCTTCAATGTTTAACGATGACATTTGAATATTATGAGACAATTATTTTTTTTAAACTTTTATATTATCAAAACCAAGCAAACAATTATGATTTGCTGAAAGTAAACGTTCTTTACGTGTTTATAATTTATTACTTAAATATTTTTGTGAAAGTGTTTATGAAAGTTTGGAAAATTAATTTCTCCAAAAAACTTCTCAAAATACATTTTAGAAAGTTTTCCTAGACCGAGATTCAATAATTATTAACCTGGACTGCAATGTCTAACGATCATTTCAAATATTTGATCATCGCTATTTTGTATCGTTCATATTTCAATGGAAACATGCACGAAATAAAATCGGATTACACTGTTTGCGTATCCGTGTTTGTTTCCATCCGGATATCCGGATTCAGTTTATGATGATTCGATATTCAGATGAAATTAGAGAGTTTTGACATGGTCGACATTCATGTAAACTCATTCACAGTCAGATTTTAGCTGTTTAAACTCCAATCTAATTTTTTAAAATAGCTTCGTTTCTTTTTAATTTTTATACATGTATATAAATGTAATTAAGTTAATTTTAAAAATATGGAGCAAATCTACCTATCCTTCTCTAAATATCCGGGATGAAAATCTTTTTTCATACACTCGTATTAACCCGTTTAATACTCGTTTTGTTTTATTGTGGATTTTTTAAATTCGGTTTACTATCACTTCTTGATATTCATAGCTGTCAACAGAAAAAGTCTTCAATTTACATCGCCTCGAATCAAATTGGACGTTTTATTTTTGATTAAATTTGTATATAACTTAAAACAACGTAAGACGTTGAAGTTTTATTAGTGTTTTTTATTTACTTTTAAAATTCACAGAATTTGCTTTACTGCTGATATATGATGCATATACGAACTCGTAGTGAAGTTATTTCTGCAATGTCTAAGGTAACTAAAGATGACTATGGACTTTTTATTTTTGATTAAATTAAGCGTATAACTTTAAAAACTAAGAAGTTGAAGTTTTATTAGTATTTTTTATTTTTATTTTCTTTTAAAATTGCAAGATTAGCTTTAGTGGCTATGCGATGCATATGCTGGGGCATGTACGTACATGAATACACGAAGTATTAAAGCTATTTCTTCATGTTTAATGTAACTAAAAATGACAAAAAAGGAATACAAATATGGAGCAAATTCCCCTCATTCCCTCTAAATATGTTATATTTTTCATCGTTTTTGGTTATGACATGTAAGTCTTATTTCCGGATATTCATTATTAATTTTTGGCATTCAGGAATTCATCTAGGCATTTTCCTCATTTTCCATATTTGCTACACCACACGCATTTTTTTTTGATTCGGCTATAACCCCCACACGTCCGCCTTATTTTCTCCCTAGAAACAAAATTCATTCATGTTTTATGCCCAAATGTAGCCAAAGTTGAGCAGGTGAGCATGAGCTTGTGTGAGTGGTAGCAGTTGGTAGGCTGACTTTTATTATTTTGTGCGGGGCCAGGTTTTGTACTTGAAGGTGTGAAAACAGGTGTGCCACTAGCTACGAAGGTTAATTTCTTAGCAGTTAAAAAATTGATTACTAGTTCCGGTTTTGGGCACTAGGTGGCGCCCACCTTAGCAATACGTTTTCTGTAAAACCTTGGAGTAGCCATGCAGTTCCTCTGAGATAATCGAGTTTTTCACTGCGAATTTTGATCTTTTTAAAGTAAAATACGTCATATGTGCAATTACTATTTTTAAATCCATGCTTAAAATCCAATATTTCTGTTACACCTCCATACAATTTTCGCCTGTGACACTTCTTTTAATTATCTTTGATAGAAATCTTAGTTCAAAATTATCATTTGTGATCCAGTTTTTGCAAAAAAATAATTTCGCCTACAACATTTTTTTTTCAAAATGTGCTTAGACATTCCCTTAACACTATTTTAAAATGTATGCTTAAAATCCGATATTTCTGATTTCAACTCCTTATATTTGTAACCTTCGACAATCATTTAACATTTATTATATTTGATAAAAATGTTAGCTAAAATCCATCAGTTTTGAGCACATTGTTAAAAAATCGCAAAATTTTAGTCATGATTTTGGTTTTAGGTTTTTGCAAAAAGAATAATTACGCCCACAGCATTGTCTTCAAAGATGTGCTTTAGATAGGCCCCAGTGCTATTTTTAAAATGTATGCTTAAAATCCAATGTTTCTGATTACACCTACACAAAATTTTAACCTTTGACAATCCTTTAATTTGTAGAAACGTTAAATCCATCATTTCTGATCAGACTGGTAAAAAATTCGTTCAATTTTGGTCAATATTATGATGTCATCATTTTTTGAAAGTGTTCTAAGTATTATTTTTGATAATACGTTCTATACCTGATGGCAACTTACTCTACCTTTATTTAAAGGAAAGCCATTTAATGAACATTTGCATGCACGAAACACATTTTGATTAATATTTGCATACACTTACGTGTATGTATCATAGAGTTGCTACTTTTATTGCGCAATTATAATGCTCAAATTTTCATAACTGTCTGCCACACAAAACGGCTCTCTACTTCTTTTAGCTTTGTTTTTATTAGTTTCTTTTCTGAACATTTCCTCTGGTCTAATTTTAGAAAATGTTATGCAGTTTGATTTTAAAATTTCTAGTGCATCAGAAATCCTGATGCAACGTTGATAGATATGTTAATTAGTCATGAACGTTTCAGTCAAAGATGTCTGTCAGAAGACCATTTGGATTTGCTCGAAACGATGAAACCTAGTTTAACTTTGAAAAATAATTTTGATGTAAGTTAAATTCGTCAAAGGTAAAATACTAAATGTAAACTGGAAGCCAGGTTGCTCATGTTTTACATCTTTGGGAGGACATTGGCAAGAAACCAGTGCATCTTGACCTGACCTGGACGCTAATGGAATTTCTAAACGTTTACATGAATGTCATTGGTGCTTTCAGCGCTGAAATGAACTTGTAACGTAAATCAATTGGTCTTGTTATTACCTGAATGAAAATAGCCGTTACACACTAGGTGGTAAAAGTCAGTCCATGGGTATTTAACCTCTTAAACCAGTCAACATCTAATGGCTGTTAAGGTGCTTTATTTTCTTTGTTCAACCTTCTTAGCAGCAAGTTTTTTCTTATTTCAAAATTGTGTTTGAGTTAGTCATTGAAAATTCTTCAGCACGAGTCTACGAAGGATATCTTGTGATAATACATGATTACGAAACAAATTGTGGAAAGTTTAAAATTACGTTGATATGATTTGGGATTTTCTCTTTTTCTAATAAGATTTGGGTTATGAGTAATGGATTATGAGATGGGTTATGATATACACCTCAGATAATTATTTAATGAACGTGATTGATATTCAACATGCAAAGCCAGTCTAAATAACTTTGGCTGTTCACGGAACTAGTTTTTTATTTAATTTTTTTTGTTACCGTTGCATCATTTTTAAAATTAAAACTTGTGTCCTGTATACTATAGCACCGTTTTATAAGGGATTCTGTTTTATAAGGGAAGTTGTCTTACTTTATCGTCTTGTTTACGATCTTGAAAGGAATCAGAAATAACTTCATTCCAGGTTTGACGCGGAAAGGAAATTTTTAAAACTGTTTTTGTTGGCATTATTTGATCGTATGTTATGCAACCCCTTACAGAAGGCCCAATTTTTAAAATTCTCTTCCACAATTTTTTTAAGTGCGACACTCGATCTGCTTTTGAATACACTTACTTTTGCTGCATTTGGGTGTTGATTACACGATGCAACTGGCTTTTTTACAATTACTGAAAATTTGAGATGCATAGAGCAAATTTCACGCTATAAGAACTAGCCAGCAGAATACGATAAGAAATGTGATTTTGTTCGTGTTTTTGACGTGTTTAATGATTTCTTACTTTTAATGCGTTTTGAGAAAGTTGCTGAGGTACAGTGTACGGTATTTCATAAGTTTTGAAGTAAGCATTTTTTGTCTTACTTTTCAAACATTTCATAATCATCTCGAAACTTGTACATGTGGGTTCATTAGGCCATCTCATTGCCATCATAATTTCGGCATTCCAAAAATTGTCATTAATTCATCAATTTTCATGATATTCGCACATTTGCAATTTTCATAATATCCAAACGTCTTGATTACTGTATTAATCCAAAAATTGTACCAACAAAAGTTGTCCAAAGATTGTAAATTTCCATAATATTCCAAATATTATCACTTTCCATAATATTACAAACATTGTCAATTTCTATAATATTACAAACGTTATCAATTTCCATAATATTACAAACGTTATCAATTTCCATAATATTACAAACATCGTTAATTTCTATATCACAAACATTACCAATTTCCATAATATTACAAACATTGTCAATTTCCATAATATTACAAACATTGCTAATATCCATTATATTACAAACATTACCAATTTCTATAATATCACAAGCATTACCAACTTCCATAATATTACAAACATTGTCAATTTCCATAATATTACAAACATTGCTAATATCCATTATATTACAAACATTATCACTTTCCATAATATTACAAACATTATCAATTTCCATAATATTACAAACATTATCAATTTCCATAATATTACAAACATTGTTAATATCCATTATATTACAAACATTACCACTTTCCATAATATTACAAACATTATCAATTTCCATAATATTACAAACATTATCAATTTCCATAATATTACAAGCATTGTTAATTTGTATAATATCACAAACATTACCAACATTCAAACATGGTCATCAATGTCCTTGGTATTTCAAACATTTTCATCGATGTCCATAGTATTTCACACACTGTCATCAATGTTTATGGTGTTTCACCTCAAAGTAATTTCCTCCTTAATACTTGTACCTATAAAATAATTCTTAATGGTGAAGTCAATAATTTTCGAAAATTTAATGAGTGTTTTATCAAGCCTTAGTTTTTTCCCCATCTATTTCAGTGTAACCACGTGTTTATTTAAATGGTAAAAAACAGTGGGCTATTTTTGGCAACTACAGACCTTGTTTTCCATTCAAAAGTATTTAGTGGCTGCCATCTTGCCTCTGGCCGATGTACCCAGTGGCTTAAACACACAAAAAAGTTTATCAAAATAAAAAAAAAATTCGGGTGTCAGTCTAGGGTACTGACTTTTCACCTCAGACACTATCTCTCGATTACCTTTTTTCGTTTTTCAAATCACTGTTTCACGTTGATGCATACCTGTGCTTGTACACACGTACGTGTACATATAATCAGCCATGAATGACCTGTGAGTATGTAAAAAATTGAATGAAAAACATGGGGTCCAGTAAACGGGTTCCCAAACGAAAATCGCTACCTCATGCTCAGTCCATAACGTTTAACAGATTGCCCCATGCCTCGTTACACCTGATAGATAACAACCCAAAAAATAACAAATCCACTCAAATAGTTCATTTAGGTAATTCCAGTTGCAGGCATTCAAATGCATGTATTAAAATGCCAACCTTAATTTTGAACAATCTCAAATCTGATCCCTACACAGCACAAATAAATACTCTAGTTGACATTGCCAAAAACCATCAATTTCCATATTATTCCAAGCAATGTTATCAATTTCCAATATATTCCAAACGTTGCCAATTAACATGATATTCGAGATATTAGCAATTTCCATTACCTTCCTACAATGTCAATTTCCATAATATTTCAAACATTGTCAATTTCCAACATACTCCAAAAATTGTCATTAACTCATCATTTTCCATCATATTTCCAAAATTTCCATGATTTTATTTTAATAATATCCAAACTTCTTGATTACTATGATATTACAAACATTATCAATTTCCATAATATTACAAACATTATCTTCAATTTTCATAATGTACCAAACATTGTCATCAATTTCCAAAATATTCAAAACATTATCAACAATTTCCGTAATATCTTGAACATTGTCATCAATGTCTATGGTATTCCAAACATTCATTGTCATCAATGTCTATGGTATTCCAAACATTCATTGTCATCAATGTTCCTAGTATTCCAAACATTGTCAGCAATTTCCATAGTGTTCCAAACATTGTAATCAATAAACAAAGATTGTGATCGATGTCAATGATATGCCAAACATTGTCAGTTTCAAAATATTCCAAACATTATTATCAGTTTCCAAATTATTCAAAAAAATTACAATACAGTTCCATAATATTTCAAATATTTTCAATTTAAGTACATGTAAATTCCAAACATTGTCATCCATTCCCATAACTTTTAAACATTGCCAATTGCTATAATATTCCAGATAATTGACAATTTCCATAATATTCCAAACATTATTATCAGTTTCCAAATTATTCAAAAAAAAAATTACAATACATTTCCATAATATTTCAAATATTGTCAATTTAAGTACATGTAAATTCCAAACATTGTCATCCATTCCCATAACATTGTAAACATTGCCAATTTCTATAATATTCCAGATAATTGGCAATTTCCATAATATTCCAAACTTTATTATCAGTTTCCAAATTATTCAAAAAAAATTACAATACATTTCCATAATATTTCAAATATTGTCAATTTAAGTACATGTAAATTCCAAACATTGTCAT
>JAQGAF010006485.1:0-10121 GCA_034687865.1 Kryphioiulus occultus | reverse complement strand
GAAATTGAGTTTTACAAATTCGAACTTGATTATGGCAAGTTCGAAATTGAGTTTTACAAATTCGAACTTGATTATGGCAAGTTCGAAATTGAGTTTTACAAATTCGAACTTGATTATGGCAAGTTCGAAATTGAGTTTTACAAATTCGAACTTGATTATGGCAAGTTCGAAATTGAGTTTTACAAATTCGAACTTGATTATGGCAAGTTCGAAATTGAGTTTTACAAATTCGAACTTGATTATGGTAAGTTCGAAATTGAGTTTTACAAATTCGAACTTGTCATGCTCAAATTCGAACTTGAGATCGAATTCGAACACCAGCCAAATTTCATGGAGGTAATAATTTAAACTGTCCCTGAACAACATTGTCCGGGAATCATTCCGTACAGCAACCTGCCACTGTAAGGACCAACGCGAACACAATTCCGCATTGCTAGTTGCGTCGCTTCGCACACAGATGGCGCTGGTGGCGACAGGTGTGGCCCTCTGGCGAGATACTTAAACGCTAACCGCTCATTGAAACGTGTAAATAATTTGGTACGAAAAAACGCGTGTACGCTTGGAAGAAATTTGGGAAATGGGGACAGCGTGTGAGGGTGGAAAAAAGAGAGAGACAGAGAGAGAAGAACTGAAGAAGACGAAATAACAATTGTAAAAAAAAAGCAAAAAAAAAGGACCAAGTACCAAAAATAACAATGACGTTATAGGGGGTGGTGTACGTCAAAGGACCCGTGGTCCGAGCCACGCACGCGGGACACAAAAAAGCAGATGCCGTCACCCCGGGGGTGAAGGGTGAGGGGTGAGGGGTCAGCGCGTGCACGCGCGCATGGCGCTGACCAATGGCTGCTGGGCTGGTGACGTAGGCGGGCCACGCCCCCTCCCCTCCGCAGCGACACCGAGGGGGTAACGGCGTTGTTGGCGGGGCACAAGTGGCGAAGAACTCGGATGAGATGCAGCAGCGGAAAAATTCGGATGAGACAAACGCAGGACCAAAAAGCTCAAAACTACACATACGATGATGATCAAACGATGAGCAACAGGATTAATTAACAAACAAAAAAATAGGTCAACAAGTGCTATTGGAGAAATTGGAGAAATTGGAGGAGGATATACTGACTGACCAGTGCTGCGTATACTGACCTACCAAAAGTGCGATATGCCCCAGTTGTGCTCCGCTGGTGTCCCAGAACACCGGGAATAGAATAAGCTGAAGAAGAGCAAAGGGCAGTGCTCCTGGAAGATGAGCTCGGACAAACGCAGCATCGTCCACTAGAACGCATGAGACGGGTACAGTTGATGGCTTTTGTTGTTTTTTGCGTTAAGAGAAATTGCCTTTTAGTCACTTTTTGCGAAACTGGTTGTCCGAAAATGATCTGGAATCGCTGAGAAATCGGATCTGAAAAATGCTATTATTAGGCAAAATGGAAGTATTTCGGAGGTAATTTATGTTGCTTTTTGCATTAGAAGAAACTGCCTTTTGGTCACGTTTAGCGAAACTGGTTGTCCGAAAATGAGCGATTTGAGCGTTGGGTGAAATAGGACCCGAAGTTGCGTTTATTGGTTACAATGAAAGTGTTTCGGAGGATGCTATCCCAGGGCATGCTTACATTGACCTCTACGGCACCTTTCAAAACTGTCGAAAATTGTCTTCGGTCCACAAAATTGGGTCAGTTTTGGCGAAACTGGTTGTGCGAAAATGAGTGCTTCTGGTTAGGGATTTGAGGCTGAGAAATTGTTCTTGAAAAATGCCGTACAATTCGCAATGACGAAAGTGCCTGTTCACTGACCACTGTGTCAACCTGGACAATGTCCAAAATAAGTTGCCGAAAGATGGAGTTGACCACTGTTGTTTGAATCTAGCGCTGGGATTTAACTGATGCGCGAAGATGAATCATGGCACGTAGTGAGCCCAAGAAAACAGCAACCGATTGGTCATCTAAAAGTCATCAATTTCGTAAAAATGCAGACTGCAAGTTACGCTAATCAAGTAAATCAAGCATTAAACCTGTTAAACTAAGATTATTTCTAAAATACCTGGGTGTTCAGTCAATTCTTGAGAGGACGTTCAGAAATGTTGCTGAGATCTTGATGAAATGATGACCCATTGACTCGTGTAAACAGGTGTCGGACCATTTCTGCAAAACTAAAAATAAAGTATATCAGATGAGGTAAGCTATAAAGCCATCCATAAGTAAGCAAGCTGATTGCAAATTCATTGATGGTTATTCCTTGTTTTCGGATTTGTGTTTTCGGCGAGGTATATTTCGTAAGCGCCCAATACATATACATGTATATGGAAAAAACTGATTGCAAATTCATCGCAATCAAGACTGATGATACGTGTTTAAAATATGGCTGTTTGCAATTATAGTTTGGTTGCAGGTTGCAGGTCAGAAATTGATCGCGATAAACGGAAAATACATTTATGAGATAAGCTTTAAATCATCACAGGGTACAAGTTCGCTGCTAGTTTCTCACTAGTATTGCAGTTTGCAATCATTTTTCATCAGTCTCAATCAGTCGAATCAGTTTTTATCAGCTTGAAATCACTTTCCATCAGTTTACCATCAGTTTTTATCAATTTTGCATCAGTTTGCAATCAGTTTTCATTAGCACACGATTCCCCCATGCGCCCCCTGCAATCAAGGGACGCTTCCGGTCAGGTCAAGGTGGTTGCCGAGATCACGTGGTCAGTCTGTTGTCCAGGCACCTCGTCGCCCCCAAAAATAGCTCGATCAGCTGATTGATGAAAATCGTATTCGCTATGCATGCCGGGACGGGTCCGTTGTCAAGAGCGATTGATGTCGTCTCGACAATATTAAATTTTACGAGCGCCCCCTGGCGTCCGTCTCCATTTTTTAGCAATCAGTGCGTGACATTCATGGCAGATTCACGAGGGGTTCACAGGGGACGAAAAAAATGAAAACGGATTTCGATACCTCAATTATACAATGTTGCATCGACGCAAAAATACATGTACCAGACGGTGCATGCTGTCCTCATAGACAAATGTACACGTGCAATATTAGACAAATCTCAGTTGATCTAGCGAATCAAAACGATATGGCAAGAACGATGTACGTGTGTCTATAACCCTATAACCATCATTGACCAAGATTTGATGCATGTCCATATCTTGGTTAATGTTGCTGGTGGGGCTACATCACTTTTTTTCAACATCGTTTTAATACACGTATCAAATCTTGTTTTTTGAAATAACACCGTGGACTGAATAGCGTTGTGCATCTTTTCCAACAAGATTTGTATTCAACAAGTCCATATCGTTAACACGATTCGCTAGAAAAGAGGCACAATTAATGCCATTTAATGCAAATGTTTGATATGCAGGGTCCATATCAATTAAAACAATGTAACAAAATTTGGGAAAGATATAGACGTTTTCGAAACGTTCGATGCTTGACAGAATATTTTACAGCTTCCAAAGACAAATTGCATTATTCCACTTACACGTATCTAAGCATAGGTCTACATACTGTATATTAATTATGGGACGAGATCTGCATCATGATCGATTTCCAGACTTTGAACCATCTCTCGCTTTCTCCATTTTTCGTAATTTCGACTTCAAGGTTGCCTTATGCAAGCTTTGCTTTATGTTAACGTAATAAGTCAGCTCTAAAATATGACTAAAACAAACTCAACTTATATATGTTTAATCTTATCAATTGAAAAAGTCAAATAGAATTCAGAAGCTAAGAAAAAGGAACCTTTTTTGGCGTAGGGGCCTACTGGAAATCGGCATTCTAGAACTTTGCATTGAATTCTAGAACTTTAGATTGCAATCTGAACTCGGCATTCTAGATCTTTGTATTGCATTCTAGAATTTTACATTGCAATCTAGAATTCGGCATTCTAGAACTTTGCATTGCAATCTGAACTCGGCATTCTAGAACTTTGCATCGTATTCTAGAACTCGGCATTCTAGATATTTGCATTTCATTCTAGAACTTTACATTGCAATCTAGAATTCGGCATTGTAGAACTTTGCATTGCAATCTGAACTCGGCATTCTAGAACTCAGCATTCTAGATATTTGCATTGCATTCTAGAACTTTACATTGCAATCTAGAATTCGGCATTCTAGAACTTTGCATTGCAATCTGAACTCGGCATTCTAGAACTTTCCATCGTATTCTAGAACTCGGCTTTCTAGAACTTTGCATTGCATTCTAGAACTTTACATTGCAATCTAGAATTCGGCATTTTAGAAAGTTCCAATGCAATCTGAACTCGGCTTTCAATAACCTGACATTGCATTATAGAATTCCACATTCTAGAACGTTGCATTGTATTCTATAACTCAGTATTCTAGAACGTTGCATTGCGTTCTAGAATCCAGCGCATTCTAGAAATCATGATTCCAGAACTCAGTGGCGTTATTCTTGAATCTAGAGCAATTGGCTGCGCATCATGTTTGGCGAAAAAAAATACAAATAAGTGCAACTAAGCGCGACGTTTTTGAGAGTACTGGCACCATTTGGAAGTCAGGAAGCCCAAACGGATATCGATGAGCATTTCAACTGCACCTAAACTCGGTCGTTTCGTCTTTTTTAACGACTTATCATATCCATCATGATGCACGAGAGCGTTGGTGAACATGATGGAACTTAGGAGAAGAATATATCTACGCACTTCTCCTACTGCCCGGAACCATCCCGAGTGGTTTCGGAGCTCAGGTACGATCGACAATTCGCAAAAATAATCGTTAAAAAGTCGGTGAAAACTGAAAAGATCACATTCAGTTGGTGCTGTTGAAATGATGAGCACATCGAAAGCCCCGCTCAAAACGGCAGCGCCATCTGTCGACCTCCTCGGGGGTTTAATGGCGTTCCGGGGCCACCCCAGCCATATATCAACCGTAAGTACGTTGGCTTTGAAAAAGCTAAACAAATAAAAAGAAATAAAGCGAGGAGAAAAAAAAAAGATGAGAGTCAACCTCACCATGCACTCATCCTACAACGGTGTTGCTTCAAATTGAGTTTTTATCGCTGAAATCGACAACGCGCGCAAATTCGACTTCAAGGGACGCCGGCTGAAGGTGAAAATAAAATTTAAAAAAAAAAATTAAAATTAAAAGGTAGATTAGTGCCAGTTCCTGAGATGGGACACGAAAAACAGAGCAGTCGCTCACACGATATGATAATGCATTTAGAAATGCATTATAAGACACGCATTGGACAATATACATTTCAAAATGTGCGTAGATTGAGACAAATTTAGCTTCAAACTGTATTGACAAATACACTTGAAAATGCATTTCCGAACGCATTTTAAAGTGGGTTTTAAGCACTTTGCAATGCATTATAGGCATGCCTGTTGCGATGTATTGTGTGTTGGAGAATTATCGTGTAATGCGATGAAGCTTATGATGTGTAATGCATATACCAAGCACTGTAAGATGTCAAAAGCCTCGCTATATTTCGTAATTTCAAGGCTTAACAGAATCCCAATTCGGAATTTAAAAAGCATCTAAAACATTCAAAAAATAAATTAGAACTGGCAATGAAATAAAATTTAAAATTAAAAAAGACATCAATTTCCCTCAATTTAATGTAGCACGTAAACGCATCGTTAAATGCATTAGTGAAATGCATATTTGTTTACCTCACCAAATGTATTTAACGTTGCGATAAAAACGGCCGATGCATTTGCAATATATTTTTGCAATTAGTAATGCATTTCACGATGCATTTTCCTTTCCATGTGAGAAATCACATTCATTGCACATTTCGGTATATTTACTATAATATCTCAATACAAAAATAAATATAAAATTGTCTAAATTATCATGGTATGCCTAAAGGGCAACCAGGTATACGTGCGTGCCCGACCCCGATATCTACATTTATTGACGAAAAATTAATATAATTGGGCGCAACGCATTAACGAGACACAGACCGCTTATGTCATAGGGTTATTTCTGTGAGTCGTCCTTCATTAGTGAACTCATTAACTCATTGGTATTCATTCATTGATTGTAGGGTACTGAGTTGAATTGAATTGAATTACAAAATTAGTCATTCTACGAAAGTCGTCTGATGAAAATAGATAATGTAAAGGGTGATCATAAAGTCCTACCATCACTGCAGAAATTAATTTTGAAAAAACGTTTAGAAAAAAGATATTCCTTTGGTAGAACTTTTTTTAAAAAAAGTAGATCTCAATGGAAGGTTTTCCCAACGATGGATTTTACGAATGTTTGTTCAAAAAACTACCAGAAATAATGGATTTTAGGTATATTTTTCACGAAATGGTTTTTTGTGGAAATAATAAAAATGAAAAAAAATTTTGAGGTACTTTTAAAATAAACTAGATCACCAATAATGTAGTTTTAGGCCATTGTTCAAGTTTGAGAGGCCATCGTCTAAGGCGTGCCTCCCTGCATTGAAATTGTAGGAGAAAGCGTGAAAGAGTAAAGGATGAATAATTTGCGACGAGAAGATGGCAAAAGGATTTCCACCTTAACGTTCATTGCATATGTCACGGCAATCCCCGATACCAAATTACCAAATATCTTAACTCGACCATACTCGTTAAAGTTATCGTGTGTCAATTTTCGCTGACTTCCGTTAACCCTGCCGTATTCAAGTTCGGTCCAGTGTCCGCATGTACTTCGTGTGAAAATATTTCTTGGATCGGAAATTTTGTTTCATTCAAGTAGTGGCCATAATACAATCATGCTGTTTGTATGTTGAACTTGAGGGTTGATAAAATTACTGCCAATATCTTAATATTGGCAAAAATTATGTCAACCTATTGTTTCAGCCAGCTTTATACGGGACGTTCAGATATTATGTCATCACATTTCCGCGATTATGGGGCTGGAAATCGCGGAAATGTGATGACAATATTTGACCAGCGTTATCATTGACTCGCAATTTTTCGAACTGAGCGAATTTGCTGAAAAAAATTCATTGGAAATAATTAATTTTAGCGAATTAAACTATACGTAATAATGCATTAAGCGAATGTTGGACGAATTTTTTTTTGCAAAAACAATCACGAATGGCGTGTTTCAACCCAGTTAGTTGCAAAATCGTAATGATGACATCATAATTTTGACAACCCCTCCCCCTAAATTTTAGCCCATAAATAGTAACAACGAATCCAACTATAAGCGCAACTATTCATAGCAGATTTGGTTTATGTCGATTTCCATGCAAAGAATCCTTCACGGTTATAAAGAGCGCACTTCTCGGATATACAATAAATTATTCAAGATGTAATTTGTATAAAGATTTCGACGAAAATGGCGTCGAGTGCCTGAAAATCACGACTAGTTACAAAATTCTTGACAGTAACATTTTCTATGCACTGATTGTGAATCAAGGAGATCGCGTATTAATTCACGAGAAGTGCGTTATCGATAAATGAATGGCGAATTTAGCTCTTCGCTGATATAGCGAGTAACGGTTATAACGAGCAATATGGGTCGATTTTTTTTTGCGAAACTGGAATCACGAATGACGCGTATCAACCCAACGTTTTACGAAACAATAACAATGACGACATTTTGTCAACTTCCTTCCACAAAAGATAATCAGGGTGTCCAGTGGATGTGGTATTGCAAATTCCATGACTTCCATGACCTGAATCTGATTTCATGACTTTTGCGAGACTTCTCTATGACTTCTCTATGACTTCCATGACCAGTAGACGCCCTGATAATGTCGTAAGTCCCATTGAAAAGTACAGCACCAATTAAGATGCAGACAGACAGGAAGGGTACGAAGGGTAAAACGCCAAAAAGGGTTCAAGGATGTTGCTGCGGCGGTGACCGCGGTGGTCACTCGCTAAGCACGTGCCCTTCGGTTTTTTCCCCGCCTGATGGCGCTGTCGTCGGCGTCGCCGGTGCTGCCCCCCAGCGGCACCGACCTTGGAGCAGTGGCGCCATCTGCTCCACGTGCGGGCCGCCATTAAACCCGACCCTCGTTAATATAAAAGGGTTTTCAATTTCTCGCAGGTTTCATTTCACACACTAGTCTCCAATCCTGTTGTCGCTTACACCTTTTTTTTGCACTAATTTTTTTCCAGTTGTCCGTTCGTCCCGATGCTTTCGCCGCGGCGGCGCTCCGGTCGTCTCGTCGTCCTCTTCCTCCTCCACCAACCCCACCCCCTTATTAGCCCCTCCTCCTCCTCCTCACGCCCACGCCCACACCCACGCCCTCTGTGGTCAGCAGCAGCAGTACGGTGGTGGATCAGCCATTGTTTCGTTTGGCCTGGGCGGTCCTGCTCCTGTCGGCCCTGGCGGCCGGCGGAGGCGTTGGCGGCCCCCCGGGCCCCCTGGGCCCCTCGGCGGGGGCCGTGAGGGCGCGACGGACGGGCTTCGACTTCGACTGGGACGACGAGTTCAGCAGGATGGCCAGGAGCAGCAGCAGCAGCAGCGGCGGCGGCGCAGGCAGGAAGAATCACAGCGGGATTGTGAGGAGGAGGAGGTTGTACTGTCAGACCAAATACACGCTGCAAATATTGGCCAACGGGAAAGTCAACGGGACCAGGAACCACACCAGCAAGTTCGGTGAGCGATCTCAGCATCAATTAATGACTATACGTGTACCCATTTTATGAACGACCCCAGTCTGGATGGGTGGCACTGGGGATGGTGGGATTATTGGTGAAAATGATGAAATAAGGTGGAAGACAGTGGGAGAAAGTACCTTAAGAATGTAGTCGAAAAGGGTGCATGGGGTGGGAAAAAAAGTAAATGTCAGTATAGAAATGGAGCTGCGAAAGGTGGGAGAGTAAGAATACAGTTGAGAACGTATAGATGATGACAGTAAAACTATTGTTGAGAAAGTGGATAATTGTAAGAATGTACAGTGAGAGTAAGAATTTAATTTGAAAAAGTAGATGACAGTAAAAATGTAGTCTGAAAAAGTAATAGACAGTAAGAACATACATTGTATTTTTACAAAATAGATAACAGTAAGAATCTAGTTTGAAAAAGTACATGACAGTAAGAATATATTTTGACAAAGTAGAAAACAGTGAGGAAAGTAGAGGACAGTAAGAATATAGTTTGAAAAAGTAGAGAAAGTAAGAATATGGTTTGAAAAAGTAAATGACAGTAAGAATATATTTTGAAAAATTACAAAACAGTAAGGAAAGTAGAGGACAGTAAGAATATAATTTGAAAAAGTAAATGACAGTAAGAATATAGTTTGAAAAAGTAAAATACAGTAAGGAAAGAAGAGGACAGTAAGAATATGGTTTGAGAAAGTATAATACAGCAAGAATATATTTTGATAAAGCAGAAAACAGTAAGGAAAGTAGAGGACAGTAAGAATATGGTTTGAGAAAGTAAAATACAGCAAGAATATATTTTGAAAAATTACAAAACAGTAAGGAAAGTAGAGGACAGTAAGTATATAATTTGAAAAAGTAAATGACAGTAAGAATATAGTTTGAAAAAGTAACATGCAGTAAGAATATATTTTGATAAAGTAGAAAACAGTAAGGTAAGTAGAAGACAGTAAGAATATGGTTTGAGAAAGTAAAATACTACAAGAATATATTTTTAAAAAGTAGAAGACAGAAAGAAAATAGGTGAGAAAGTAGAGGGCAGTAAGAATATAGCTGAGAAAGGTGAGAGAAAGTAGAAGACAGTATGAATTAAGTTGATGATTGATGGAAGATAGTGGGTCCGGTATGTAGTTGAGAATGGTGGGAAGGAGGCAGAAAGAATAAAACGTATAGTAAAACTGGAGTTGAGCAAGGTGAGGGACAGTATACAGTTTAAGGATTAAAAAGTGGAAGACAGTAAGAACGGAGTTGATATTATATTATAAAATAAGTTGATGGAAGACCGAAGTAATGAAGCAGAGAAGGGTAGGAGACAATGTCAATATCGTTTCGGGAACGAGCAAGTAGAAGACAGTTACTGAAGCCAGTTGGCAACAGTTGGCAACAGTTGAAATTAGAAATGGAGTTGAGAATGATGTAAAAGTAGGAGACAGCATCATAAATGGAGTTTAAGGAATAAGGAGGTGGGTGACACTAAGAATGCGGTTTCAAAGAGTATGGAAAGTTCAAGTATTACGTAATTATTTCGCGGAGGAGCGTTGGTCAAATGATGACAGGGGGTGGGGGGGGGTGTCAGA
>JAQGAF010006484.1:0-10123 GCA_034687865.1 Kryphioiulus occultus | reverse complement strand
TAAGTCAGAGAGGCTTACCAAGCAATGATTGCTGTTCTGTAGCATATATTTATAAGCTTAGAATACCTTCTTGCCATAGCTATTTAATAGCAAAGATTAAAAATGGTTCCAAACCTAGCAATCGTCACAGTAAGTGACAATGTTTTCGCCCAAACCTCATGTAAAGCACATGCATACACCTACTCTGGCAGGTGGTCTAGTGCTGGGGTTTGGGTATTAAGTCAGAGAGGCTTACCAAGCAATGATTGCTGTTCTGTAGCATATATTTATAAGCTTAGAATACCTTCTTGCCATTGCTATTTATTAGCAAAGATTAAAAATGGCTCCTAACCTAGCAATCGTCATAGTATGAGACAATGTTTTCGCCCAAAGCACATGCATCCACCTACTCTGGCAGGTGGTCTAGTGCTGGGGTTTTTTAGTATAAGTCTGAGAGGCTTACCAAGCAATGATTGCTGTTATGTAGCATATATTTATAAGCTTAGAATACCTTCTTGCCATTAATATTTAATAGCAAAGATTAAAAATGGCTCCAGTTGGAACTTGTGATCAAAGCCTGTGCACTTAGTTACAACTATAGCAGCCGACAAACTTATACATGGATTCTTGGATGTGAAAAAGATGACCGACTGGCCACATGTCTGAAGTTAAAATATGCCAAATCCATACTTTGTATTCTCAAATTCAAATCAAGTGTTTGGAAAACCTGGAAAAGTCAGGGAAATTTGCTTGAAGATTCTGCCAGTCACCCTGATCTACATGTACGATGATTTTGTTGTAACTGCCTCGAAAATTACATGGAGTCAAATTTTGTTTTTATACTCAATTTTTTTTGTCACAACTAAAATTGTGGGGGTTATGTACACAGTAACCTTAAGTCATGTAGACTCGATTTTATTTCTAGCCTAGTGCATGATGGCCTAATTGCGAGCTTGTTGTTCATGTAAGAGATAGGCATTGGCCTTGATGGGACCCCGACAGGACTAAGGTCATTCTTTGAGGCAGGGAGGTGGCGCCATCTAGCAGCCAATGCATGCAACAGCTGGAGGAAACTTTTGAAAAGTTTGTCCCAATTGTTGGTTCCGCTAGTTGCTCGTTTGACCCGTTGCTCGTTGGTGCGTCTCGTTTGCTATCGGATACGAGTGTACATTGCCAAAAATGCCATCGCCTTCAAAGCTCTTTTCGTCCCTAACGGTAAGGAAAAGAATTGATTTTTAAGTCTTGAAACAATACTGTGTCAAGCTGAGAATCACTTAACCTGATTCGAGTGATTTCACCAGATTGAAAATAAAGCAAACGTATACTAAGAGGTACGATTGCGCAATAAATTCCTTTGGCCACTGAGGAACATCGCTGAACTTGACCATTTGTGACCCTCCACTTGTTTTTCAAGCTTATTTACTCCAGAATTCGAAACCAACGTGGATTCGGTCACCCTGTACAACCTTTTTTTCTTGTTTTTTTTTTTTTTTTTGCATTTTGGGGTGAGGTGAAGAGGATAACATGTACGAGAGCGAGTAATGCCCCGTGGTCATTTTTCGGAGGGGGGAAAGCAGGGTTTCACAGTCATGCACAGTTATTTTAAAAAAAACTCGACATTATTTGTATCGACCTGTAGATTTGTGCATTGCATGGTCATCTTTATGCATAAGGGAGATATCTCACATACTGAGTTGGGAATTCCTGTACGTATTTGTGTAGTGAACTTGTTTTCACGTAGAATTTACTTAGTTGAAGGTAATGTATAAGGCAAAATTTATCTTCATTCGTAAATAATACATAATAATACATCAAAATGGGCCACTACACATTTATTTCCACATCTTAATAATCCGACCAAAAGTTTTCACGACTTTTAAATTGTGAACTGGTCTTAGCTTAACACAGAAGCAATCTTATTTAATGGAACTTGTTAGAACGAGAGGCTTGTTCACAATTTTCATACGTTGACCTTTATCTGCTGTTCATTAAATGGCATTGTTTCTGCTAGTCCTGAATATTTTAATGATGGCAGTCATAGTGGACAGCGATCCAAATCGTACGTGTCACTTTCAGTAGCGTGACGTAAACAACAGTGGACATAAAGTCAACAAGATGAAAAGGTGTTAAATTTCACCATCGTATCACTTAGCTATGACCCACTGATATTCTATTAGACCGAATATTTATGCCTAATTTAGTCAAACTTAAATTTGAAAAATAAGATGTAAAAAAGGTCGACGGTGACACATCTTCAAAGTTGTGCAATCATCTGAATGCGAATTTTAGGGATTTTGCCAGATTTTGTCGATGACTTCAGCAGGTCTTCAGGGTTCCCACTTTGTCCACTTTCTGGTAAGGCGGGTAAATGAAAGTGTCGGGGAATTGAGTTGGTTTGCGTGAATCGATTAGTCATCACCTTTTATAAAACTATGGGATAAAATTCATAATTTTTTCGTAACTTTTCAAATAAATGCTATTTAAGTTGTCAGCGAATTCGACTTGAGAAATCGAGTGGGAATCCTTGACTTCAATGACTTCAGTAGGACTTTGATGACTTAGGACTTTATTTTTTGTTGAAAATATATCAAATGTTCAAGGTACTGACCGAAAAGTTGTCAGGGAATGTCAGGGAACTTTGATGCAGGACTTTGATGACTCCAGTAGGATTTTAATGACTTCAGAAGGACTTCAATGACTTTAGGAGGATTTTAATGACGTCAGCAGGACTACAATGACCGGTAATGACTGAAAAGTTATCAGGGAATGTCATGAAACTTGAGATAGCTTGCATCAGCTAATTGATTAGTCATCATCTTTTATAATAATATAGGATAAAATAGTCCTACATTAATTTTCTTATTTTTTTTAAAAAAGAAGATATGAAATGTCAAGGGAAATCAGTCAGGGACTTGTCAGGGTAATCGACTTGAGAATTTGAGTTGGTTTCCTCGAATTGTCACCAGATGGCGTTGCAGCTTGAATCCGAAACTACTTGAGATAGCATCTTCGTATAAGAGCGACTTTCCTTCGGGTTCCTTCGCTCTATGGAGTGAAACAAACAACTGATGTGATCTTATCTGACATCTTTGAGTTTCATTAGGATATTAACCTCACTGTGGGCACCTCCCAAAATAACTCTAAAATTCTTCCTCACTTCCACGCCTTTGTTAAGCCAAAAAAGACTGGTAAACGATTTGCGATTGCAGCTAATTTTGAGTTCAATTCGACGGAATTAAAACGCATCCCTTATTACCGTTAGGCTTCTTTCACAAATGCATCGATCCGCATTTTTTCCCCAACTTAGAACGACTTGTTCGTTGAGTTAACTGTCTTTACGCTCCAACACATCACGTTTGCCGGTTTGCTGCCTTAACGGGCGATTAGTGTAATGAGTTGCCATTTTGCAATGATCGATTATCTCAAGGCACGTGGATCAGGTGGTTTCAGATGGTGGCCAATTGGCCCATATGCCCCAGGCTTTGCTGAAAGCAATATTAGCTTTATTTCAGTATATTTTTCTTGGTTATTTGCAGTACTTGTTGGAAATTTTACACACGTAGGATCCTTGTGAGACTTTGAAACGTTTCATGGTAGCATAGTTAAATTCCGGTTTCTGCAAGCAGATTTCCTGAAAATGTTCCCACGTTTATAGAGGGAAACTTGCTTAATGTGGTTTTATTGCTGGAAATACGGAAACATTTTGAAGCAATCTGTTTGCTGAAACCATGCATAAAATTTCTATTCGGTCAAGGAAATGAAAAAGTTTGGCGAATTTTCAGGGAATGTCAGGGCTATCAAATCCATCACTTTATTATTTTTTAAAAAAAATCATTCATTTATTCAATTTATTACACCCACAGTCAGCACTTAAGGTGCCATGTGGTTGGGGGTTGGTTTACCAGAGTACAAAAAAGTTCATTACATAAAATAACCTAAAATAATTTGATGAGAAAGAAAAGCATGAAAAATGTCCGCAGCGGCCCGCCGGATCCCTCATCCGGGCGGCCACACCTTCGCGTGCCCAGGCATCCAACGCTGCTACTGGACCCATCTCGTGGTTCAGGCACCACTCAAGCCAGGAGCTGAGCCAATCCGTGGTAGTCGCGAACAACTTCTCTAGGAGACCCGGGAACTGGATACACTAAAGCGGCGGTAACAGACGCTCATTGGACCTCCAATAGCGGTGCGCCAACGGATCTCCGCGATCCACTGGGTCGCTTGGGCACCCCACAATGAGGGACGCAGGGCCATGAAGTAGATGAACGGGCGGCCCCTAACTGGATGGAATGCCTCTCGGATCTGGCAGTCCCATTCTTCCTCCTGCAGGTTCTCGAACCCCTGCAGCTGGAACAGCGTGCTCTTGCTCTTCTGCTTTGCGCACGACTTGACCGACCTGGTGACTCACTCGGAGGCAGGACGTGGCTGCGCTTAGCTCCTCGATCGCTTGCTCTGTGGCCCCGGCCCATGGCCACAGTTCTCTCTCGGGGAACCAGGGGGACCAGGAATTTCACCATGAATGACAACATGAGCCAAATATCACGGCTACACGTTGTGTTATTGAAACTCATACATAGTAAATAAATTACGAGCAAGTCTGCCATCTTGAAGCGGGGCGCTTGCAGCGCGTATTCCTAAACTATTGGAACACTAAGAAATACGCCACCCGAAAACAGTCTGAAGGCTAAAGTCGTTTGCTTCATAAACTGCAGGTGTGCTGTGCGAACCGATCTTCATATACCGAACCGCATAGAGGGGGTTTCTAGTCCATGCCCAGTCCGGGAACTTCCTCAACCTCATGCACTCACTGTTCTCGGCCCATCGGGTTCCCCCGTCATCTGTAAGTCTTGGTGCGCCATCCTGCGTTGTGTTTTGGTGGAACCCGAGGAGCACTCGGCTCCGCCGCCGTCCATCCGGTGAGTCGCCGACCTGGTGACCCACTCGGAGGCGTAACATAGCTGCGCTTCGCTCCTTGATTGCTTACTCCATCGCTCGGCTGCGGGTGCAACCCTCGGTGTGGGTGGAGAATTCCGATAGCCGAAAGGAATGGAAGAATTCCTAAACTTGTCAATGGTGGGATACTCAGAAATGCGTCGCCCAAGAACAGTCCATAGGCTAAAGGCGTTTGCTTCATAGACTGCAAGTGGGCGAACCGAACTTCGTATACCAAACATGGTCGAAGCGTTGGTTCTTCTGGTCGATCCTCTGAATGGGCGTCGACTTGTGGTAGGTCTTGGTGTGCTGGCAGTGGATGCAGTCCCGACTTGCTCCAGGCCAGACATAGTTGGCAGTCACCAGTTTTGCCGAAGCCTTCGACCTGGGGTGCGCCAGGCAATGTAGTTGTTTAAAAAGTTCGGGCAGAACAAGATGGGGTCAAATGAGCGAGCCTTGCCCTGGGAGGTGTCGCAGTATAATTTAGTCCCAGTGGACAAGTACTGCCGCCGCTCCAGGTGCAATCTTGTGATGTTCTGCAGGAGTTGCTGCAGTTAATGTTGAGCTCTTGTGCCCGAGCCATGTCGGTGAAGTCCACTGTGGTGATTGCCTCCACCCAGGAAAGGGTGTCTGCCACCACATTGTCCTTACCAGGGAGATGCTGGATGTCAGTGGTGAATTGTGCAATGAAATCCAGGTGGTGGTATTATCACGGGAACAATGGTCGGGCCTCTGGCTCAGGGCATTGAAGAGGGGTTTGTGGTCCGTCAAGATGGTGAAGGGTGGTGATCGCCAATGGGATTTGTGGTGGAGGTAAGCTTCTGATGTGGGCTTTCCTTCAATCCCAAGCATAAGTCTGTGGTACTTACGGTTCCGACGTGGTGGCGGATTCTGCAAGCCGAATGATCCTTGATGATCAAGGATCTCCAGTGGGACACACTGAGATCCAGACGAGATGCTTTTAGCATGAATCTTTATGAAAAGGTTACTTAAAACCCCAAAATGCTAATTTGGTGGAAGGAATTTTTAAACGAAACCACCAGGTGGTAGAAGTTGTCATGCCAATCCGGTTATGGAATTGTATGCCCATACGGATTCTTACTATTGGTCTTACTTTCTGCATGCCATTCGACATTGGAATTCTCTTCCAAAGGATAGCCTTAAGCTTCAAGTAATTCAATTTGACAATGATGTCTTGGTGGTACCCACCGAATCTTAATTTGGGTTGATGGACTACACCCCCTACTACATGGTATTAAATAACTGACAGTAGGGTACTGAGTTGAATTGAATTGAACGGGTTTCCAACCTGGAACAATTGAAGCAAAACTCATTTTCACTATTGCGAGTGTTGGCTTTATATCTGCTTGTGGAGCTAATGTCAGTTTTGAGCACTCGTACAGTGTTTTTTGTTTTTTGGCCATAATTAAACTTATTTTTTCTTATGATAAAAATGGTAATGCATGGTAACGTTCTGTTTAGGGATAGAAAATAAACCTATTACCATGGTCAAAGGTTGTGTGAAATTTCATGTAAAATGTCAGAAAATTTTCCTGTAAAATGTCAGAAAAATATCAGGGAAAGTCTGGGAAATGACCGATACATGCCAGGGAATGTCAAAGAAATCGATTTCAAAATTTGGGTGGAAACCCTGTGTTGCAAATGCATCAGTTTATAGCATTGGCGTGCGCTGGGTTGGGACATTGGGCGTGCAGGCCGACCCCTGGGGCTAACAAATAAGACTATACCCAGACTTTTTCAGGACTAAAAAACTGCAAGGCCTATATTAGAATAAAGGGCCGTTAAACGTTTGTCATCACTAAATAGTGATTTTCGAAACAACCTATATACAGTATACTACAATGATGACACTTTATTATTGTTAAAAAAACGCCGTACACGAATTGTTTTGCAAACTTGGAGGACAAATGATGAATTTTTCATGCTTTTTCAAATCGCAGTATCTAAGAATTTACACGTGCAAATATAATTTTTTAACAATTTTCACCCAATATTTCTTAAATATAAATTCGCATTTTCATCAGCAAAACAGTGATTCTCAAACTTTAGATCACGACTCACTGTTTTAAAATGACTCACTTTCACGACCCACTTGAGGACGCCATAGGCAAATTTTTTACAAAATATAGACCAAAAACGAAGGATTTCAGCTTATTTTTCTAATAACATATTGGTATGAATGTAAATAGTAACATTTAAGAGAACGCCATAGGTGAAATGGTTTGAAAATATTAAACCAGAAATGGATTCAAACTATACAATTCTATATATACAAACTATGTATTCGTGAAAATGATTTTTAGTCACAGATCTAATGTATTTTTAAGGCATATTCAAGAGTGTGCCATGGGCATTTTTTTTAAAAGCACCAGAAGGGACGGATAACACATTAAGGCGTGTCACAGGCGAATTTTTTGGAAAAATCCGAACTAAAATGAATTTTATAGTTTTGAAATTTAAAACTTACCTTGATTTTTGAAATTCAAAACACATTAGACAACTGTACTGGCAGCAGCTACTGTATGCACTCTGCAGTGCTATTTTATATACTGCGATTGTGTGAGATTTCATCTGGTCAGGGCAGAGTCCCTACCCAGAAACCCATGTTACTTCTTTGATGTTGCCCTTGCTGTAGCAATGTAGACCTTTCAGTTTGAGCCCAAGCTACAAGAATTTACAACCCACATGTTAGCAGATTTCATTGACCAGCCCATGTTCCCCGACTTGTCACATGTGGGGTCAAAGGGCTACGCACAACTAGAACAAGGGCCACATCAAAGAGGTAACATAGGATTCTTAACTGTTTCATTCAGTGTAGACTTTAGGGTGAAAAAGTGGCATGACTAAATCGGGGGTAAATTCTGGTATAAATTGTCCAATCGAGATTGGGTGTCAATGTGCACACCCTGCGCCCTACCTGCGCACGCCTGTGTATTTATTTTAGTTTGGTTGTTTTGTTCAGTCAGAAATTATGATGCACCCTGTAGATGCTACATAACAGCTCGTGTTTCCTCTGGAGGAT
The DNA here is from genome assembly GCA_034687865.1 of Kryphioiulus occultus. Classification (NCBI taxonomy): domain Eukaryota; kingdom Metazoa; phylum Arthropoda; class Diplopoda; order Julida; family Julidae; genus Kryphioiulus; species Kryphioiulus occultus. The sequence goes on along the minus strand of JAQGAF010006484.1, from coordinate 2,169 downwards.
AACTATTAAAAATTGTCAGGGCGTTTACTGAATTGCCCTCGCCATGCACGTGACTTTCGACCTTTGACTCTGGCCTGACCTTTCGGCGGTCATAATATAACGTTTTGTTCGCCATGTCTCGGTCACGTCCAACCGGTTACGTTCTGGGAATGCATAATTCGGGTGACGAATACTCTTTCAACCAACAGGTAGTTCGTTATAGTGCATCTACTATATTTACTTTTTGTCGAACTTATGGAAATTTGGCTGCAATTTTGTCGAATGTCCTCAGCCTCACCTCGAGGTCAAATAGGCCTAGAAATGTCTTCGCAATTTGGTTGGTTGATGGTGGTGAGAAAAATTGCGTCGTATTACGAAACGTTGTTTTATGTAGCCGCTACAGAGTGCATCACAATTTCTGACTGATCAAAAATACTGTACATGTAGTTAGCTAAAAGTATTTGATAGAAGTAAAAACGTGGAACTAGAGCCATTGAAATACAGGGTGATCCTAAAGTCATAACCCTCCTACCCTCCCTACCGTAGCTTCTTCTACTTCCATCAATTGCTTTTATCTAACTACATAAATTTTAGTTTTATTCAGTCAGAAAATTTGATGCATTAGTTCTTCCACCCTTTTTCTAAAATGTGTTCCTTAATTACCCTAAGTTTTTTAATTTTTGTGGTGAGGGTAATAGGACTTATGATCACCATGTACTAGTATTTCTCGAATCCCACGCATATCGCGTAGATAAGGGGGTTTCTCGAGTGAAATAATCCCTTATCAGAATCAGAACGTTGCTCCGAACCAAAGTTGAATCTCAAGTTTGGCACACAACCAACCTTGAACTTTCTTAGTTTCAGCATGAGCAGAGGCGTGGCGCCTCCTGGTGGCAACCCATCTGCTTGGTTAAGGTGTGTTTACGCGAGTTAACAAAACGTTTTATATTGCAAAGTTATACAACTTGTTTGAAAATTAGGAGGAAAAAAAAGTATTTAACATCTTGTAGTACTATAACCGCGTAATCGAGTTGGTTTAACGTAACAAGTTGTACGACAGAGCGAAAACCTAATTTGTTATTTTACAATGTTTCGCAACATCGGGAAGTTATACAACTTGTTTGAAAACGAGAAGAAAAAATATTAGTTTAACATTCAGAAGTATTGATAACCCACGCAATCGAGTGGGTGTTATGTGTACATGTTTACCAAGTTGTAGAACAGAGATAGAAAGTAATTTGTTATATTACAATGTTTTGTTATACTGTACAGGTGTAGTGTAAACGCACCCCGTAACCTTCGAAGGTGCAACAGGATTTAAATGAATAGGGCGACAGTGGCATACATGTATAACTACGATGTAACTGAATTTATCTCAATAATGTACTTTTTTAGTTTATTTCCTGCTAGAGATATCGGTGGAAATTATAGTACTCGTTTTGATTTCTGCATCAGTGAATTCAAAATGCTGCTGTTTTTATTCGCTCCAACCAGATCGATGTGATTTTCGTTAAAAACCATAAAGTAAATTTTCTCATTTCCGCAACCCACCCACGCAGCTAGCCTAGGGCCACCAATAAGAAGAGCGTTTGTTGACACGTACGATATATTTTCGTCATTGTTATGGTAATTTCCAGTTTTAATTCGCCATCTGCCATCCATGTTGGCAAAATGCCCCGAAATGTGTATACGGGAATCGAACCCAGGTTTCAACGTCATTGTACATGTAATTTACAGGCCACACGAACTGTGTCAGTTTTATTTTTGTTTTTGGTGGCCCAAATTGACCGAAATAGTCTCCATCAGGAATGCGTGCTAATGGGACACGTGGCTATTATTATGCAAATTGCTAGCGCCTTGACCCGAATCACCAACCAGTGGCTATCGCGGATCTTCTTTGATTTTCATCCCCCTACTGTGTGGTGGAAAGATTTGTATACAGTGTACGTGGACATCTATGATCACTATTGATATCACTGCTCTACAGTGATGAATAGTGGTTTTTTGGACTACTGTTGTCAGTATATAAAAATCAGTATGGATATTGACATAACTATGATGATGATGATATTACTATGGTTAGTAATACAGTATCACTTATTACTATGGATTGTAGTATCACCTGTTGGCCTACATGCAAGTAGAGTCATCTGTATTACCAGATGCATGCTGACATTTAATATCAGTACT
>JAQGAF010006483.1:0-10123 GCA_034687865.1 Kryphioiulus occultus | reverse complement strand
TGGAGTCTCATGAGGATCTTGTGGCCAGAATTGCAGTTGCAGATGGCAATGTTTCTTTGTTTCTAAAATTTGTCCGTGTAACTTATAAATGGTCAACGTTTGACTCTAGGTTCACTGATGAAACCTGTGTCTTTCAGTTCACTCTAACACCAGGTGGGGTTTGTACCATGAGTTCAAAAAACCCTTTATTATTAAAATATTCCAAAATGAAACGAAGCCCATATTAGCCACCCCTTTATTTTGGGATAACTGGCCTAAACATTCTAAGATAGAATTTGGGGATTATCCAAACAGAGCGAAACCTGCATTAGCGACCCCTTCATCTGGGGAGAGATTGTTCACACATTTTAACACAAAGTCAAACCTGTTGTAGCGATCCTTCATGTAGGGATAAATTCTCCAAACATTTAACACAAAATGAAACCCATGTTAGCAGCCTCTGTATTTGGCATCTGTGTTGACCAAAACGCCTAATACAGAGTGCAACCTGTGGTAGCGACCACCTCCGCCTGAGGTCAATGTTGTCCATTGATCAATGCAAGTCTATGGATGGAACGACCAAACCTGTCTGACACTGCATGTAAACAACCGCTCTTAGAACAGAATAACTTTCTTAGCGACAACCTTGCCGAATTCCAGATTCAACAACAAGCTTTGTTCCAACACCATTTACAATATTGCACAAGTTCATTTTCTCACAATCCCAAAAATAACAACACAACTGAAATGATCACCGTTTGGCATCGCCAATGAATCTAATATCACTTGGACAATTTCTGATGTTCGAAAAAAAAACCCATGGGATACGTACAATAGTCAATACTAACAAGACTGTTCAATAAACCTTGTATAGGGAACATTACACGGTTAGTAATACCGTCGGTCACTTTAGAATCAGTAAAAATGACAGTATGCGTCAATATTTTCGCGACCCTACATGGTCAATATTTTACTGTTAGTAAAAAGCTCAGTACCATCGTGAACTTCGTTGAGTGAGGTTCTAAAGTACCACGGACGAAGTGAAAGGCAAAAGCCTATTAGGAGACTTACGAAACTTATTTAGCGATAATTTCAATACTCACTCGCAAACGGTACGATGATGATTGAGAAAAACAGCGGAAAAGGTTTTCTCATACGAATTTCTTCGACGAAATTCAACGTATGTGACACGGACGTCTTCCATGGTTACTGGCGCAATACTGACAGATTTACTGACGAACGCCCTTAAAACGGTCAGTATTATTGTCAATATCTTCATACTGACAGTAGTTATCCGAAAATCCGGATAATCGTCATTATCGAACGTCAATACATCAGTATTGCCCTTACACGATCCGTATTACTGTCCGTATTTGTCGAAACTGACAGTAATAATTCCCGTGTAGGGTCCCCTTAAGTTGCATACATTTTTGTTGAAACGTCTGAACAGAAATTGAACAATTATTGGTCAACATTTGTCGATAAATAATTGATGATCGATACTGACCGACAAAAGTTGACTCGTGAGAGCGTGGCTTTAGGGTGATTTTTACAAGTTTGGAAAGCGTGCATTTGTACGTTCAGGGTCAGGTCCTTCCATCTGAGCAGTGCTGTCATCGCTCTTAGCAGCCGCAGTGGTTCGTGGTGACACTGCCCGTTATCCCCAACTCGACTCAGAAATCCCCTATGGCAGTTTCTCGCCCAGCTGAACACGCTCAACGTGTTGCACGCAACATTTGGGAGCTCATTTTCCCCAGCAATTACCGTCTGCATGTCGAGGCCCCATTATTTCATTTCTTCCGCGACATTTGCGGCATAATTGTCAATTAGACGTAATCAACAGCACGCAAGCCGGGCTCGGGTTGAGTTTCAAGAACGCGCACTTATTAATAAATTGATCGCAGCTCGGGGAATACGAATATTCCCCGATTAAATTACATTCAGCCGGTTAATTATCCTGAATTTCATAAATAATTCGGGCCTCCCGATCACCTGTTGCCAGCACCCCCCTCGTCATCAAATGCACGCTCATTGCCTAATTTCATTACGTCTAATGGAATTAACGCAAGAAGAGATATTTGCGAGGTTGAATTTCAATATTTGTTCGGATCGTGTTGCCAAATGCAAGCAAAAATCTCCCTAATTGTGCCGAGGAGGGTTCATTAGACGAACTGCCTTTCCCTACCTTCTAGTTGTTGCAGAAAACTGTTTCCAATGCATATTTTAAGCGCATTCTTTTCTATTAATTACCACACAGTCATCATATCAGTGATGATACAGGTAAATTTAAAGAATAAAAACATGGCTGCAGATCTCGTGCATTCAGATTTCAGTTGAAAACATTAACTAAAATGTAATGAAATTGCTATCTGTCAAATCTTGCACTAACATGATGTTCTCCTAAACCACTGATGTGCAGAAAACGTATTTAGACTTTCCCAATTTAAAAGATGTGCACAATGGCACCACAAGTCAACATTCGTCAGTTGGTTACTGATGACATGTTTTCGACAAGACTGCAAGCAAACCGAATTGAAATCGTGGGATAGCAACAGCTTATGTTTCGAAAGTTTTACTTTTGAATGTTCATGAGAATCTTATGCTCCCAACAAAAAATTACAGGGTCAGGCACATGTATAATTTGTTATCATACATTACTATATCAAACAAGTGTTCAGGTTCATAAACGTCAACTAGAGGGCAGTGTGAAATTTAGCACTCTTAACCTGATACGTACTGTAGCATTTTTGTTTATTAGTCATTGTTTATTTGAATTGACCCTACCTTCATCCCATTTTGAGGTGTTAGTGGAGTGAGTTAAAATCTGCCATTGGTTTACTGTTTTTGCTTTGTTTATTATTGTATTTTAGGAGTTTTGTTGCTGTTGTTTATGGATGTTGACATAAATTAGCTACCTGCAAATTCTCGGTGATGCGCAACACAGGAGAAATTTTCAACTTCCCTGACTTTTCCAGGTTTTACAACAAATGTCCCTGGCTACCCAAACCAACGAAAATGCAAAAATATGACATATGAAAATGCGGGATTATATAATACCGATAGCACACACAATCTTTATAAAGTCACAGCACATTTAGTTAAATTTACAATTTCGTTAAAAATCTCTGTCATATTATTTCTTGTTACTTCTTGATTTTTGCAGCAACCATTAATTAGCTATGTAAAATGGATTAATGACTTGTTGAATTTCCCTGACAATTCCCCCACCCCAGAAGCACCTACCCAAAAACGGCTTGGCTTCAGGAAGGACTTAGTTGTATTGCAAGAGTCTTTCAAGGAGCAATGGACTGAGAGACAAGACAGCACCTCCAAAACGTGGAAAATTAAGTGTAGTCCACATTCTTAAGTGGCGTTCAAAGCTGGATGCATATTCACAAAAGGCTGGGCCACAAAACAGAGCCTAATGATCATTTTTTCCTCAAGATTAGGCCATTTGCGCTCACAAAGAAGAAATTAGCGGTTAACGGCTTGTTCAAGACGTGCCTCATCCAAGACGTAACGATAAAAGAACAATCCTGTATGAATTTGCCTCCTTATCTTCTCGCCTCCATTTATAATATATTATATCCCAGCTTCCAAGTATCCCCGAGCAAATTCGCTCGACGCCATTTTTCTCATTGTCTGCTCTTGTAATTGCATCAGAAAGATGATGCCGATTGCCACTTACGCACACGCATTCATTTGCGCGGAGCATTAGCAAGCGCGGGTGCAAAACGAAACCAGCTTATGGTCATCAAATCTACTTAGCTAGCAAGTCTAAGGTAGGGATGAGATGAACAAAAAACGACATGCTGGAGAATGTAGTTGTCATCAACCTTCCTGCAGGAGCATGTTCCTGTTGGGTAATCCAATCCTCAGCCCATGAGCCTACTTCCGGTTGGCAGGCCAAGGAGGTATATCAGTAATTCGTAATCCAATGCAATTGCGCCGTGGAAGGGGTATTCATGGCTCATACCATAATGTACAACTCAATTTCCCTGACTTTCCCTGACCGAATCTGATTAATTTCCCTGCCTTATAAAAAAATGTCACAGTAATTAAAATTAACTTCCTCTGCAACACTACAATACCACAATTGATTATATTTTTTGTATTTTTCTGCCGGATGACTAGCCAAATCTTCAATTGAATTTCCCTGACTTTTCCAGGTTTTCCAGGCACTTTATAAAATTTCAAGACAATTTCAATGAACATTTGTTACAGATTTGATCCAAGCAAATATACCATATGGCGGAAATTTTAGAAATTGTAGATATGAGCACGATGTGCTGGAATTAGCCCACAATTATGTAAGACAAAATAATAATAATAAAAATAATTAAATAGACTGCATAACGCAAATTTTTTGAAAAATTAACGGAAATCTTGGAATTTTAGTGTATTAGTATTAATAACGGTGTGAACACTAATGGTAAAAAACACTAGATCTCAAACACTGCATTTCCGAGGATTACTTTTTTGAAATATTAAAACATTTATAATGATGGAAACAAAAATAAGGCATTTTAGGCGAATTTTTCATAAGAAAACTTAAAGACAATGATAATAAAATCTTCGTGGGCGAAATTTTTAGAAAACGTAGAACAGAAATGCAGCTTTTCAAATGCTTTTCATGAGATACTTATACCAATCAAAATAGTTGTGCCACACAAAGTTCCTGACATCATGAATTTCCCTAAATTAATGGTAAAAATGTTAACATTACCTTGATTTTCCCTGACCACATTTCATTTCCCTGACATGCCCTGACGGTATGAAGCCTGAGATGGAACCACATCCGGAATTCCTGACTTCGGTATTTTCCCTGCTACTGCCTAGGAAATAATACATTTTCTGCAAGACTGGGCAGAATGTGAAATAAGCATCATTGACAGTCTGAGCTGTCAGCACATCTAGTCTGAATCGAGGAAGATCGTTTCATTGCCTAATACCATGCAAAAAAGACAGATCAATATTTCCAATCTGTACTGTTCGTCTGTCTGGGAATTTGAATGAACAGTTTTTCCACTACAAGAATTCAGCTTAAGGTTGGATGCAGCTATTAAATTACATATGAGCGATAAATCGAAATCTCTTAAAACTCTCACGTCTCTCCAGGATCCCCAATTTTGCATCTGTTATTAAGACCTGCTCATCTTTTAATTTCACAGTTTAAGTTTTGAAGCATTTTCCAAGTGCCGTCTCTGTGCGATAGCAGAACGTTCTGAGAAATCAAAATCTGATAGGCAAAACTGATTCGATGTAAAGAAATCCCTTTGCTGCGAGAAAAGCAGTTTGGCTTCAGAAAAGTAAATGTACGAGTGGCTTTATCGGGACGTTGCTCGCATCAATAAATCAAGAATCGTTGAGGAAAACTGACTTGCTGTTGGAAAACTACGGCAGTTTCAATTAATGGAAGGAGTTATTCAATAAAATTACGCTCAAGACATAACTACCTTTCCAGAGAAATCCTGAATTTTTCAATAAAAAGCGAATTCGTGGAAATTCAAATGGCTATGGATAAAGTCTTCAGAAATTGGGAAACTATAGTACTATCAACTCAAGACAAATAGTCTGCTAGATTTGGTATTGCAAATTCCATGACTTTTTTCTGACTTCAAAAATATTTTTCAAGTCCATTAGAATATGGGGCAGTTCAAGTTTTATGTCATGACCATATAGCGATTTTCAGAAAAATTATCAGGGTGCACAGGATTTTGTATTGCAAATTCCATGACTTTCCATTATTTTCCTTTCTCAAGGCAGTCGTTGATACAAGAGCAAGGACACAAACATGGACATGAGCATGAACTCCAAACCTGCGCATTAAAAATTGGCATCAAAAGTTTACAATCAGTATTTCCCCTAACCCAATCAAGGATAATGGACGGTCCTGGACTTGGTATTGCAAATTCCATGACTTTTCATGGCTCTCATGACTTTTTCATGACTTAAAAATGTTCTATGCCTATTTTAAATTAGAATATAGGGCTGCTCAAGTGTTATGTAACGATTAAATAATGATTTTCAGAAACATTATCAGGGTGTCTACTGGGTTTGGCATTTAAATTCCATGACTTTTTCATGACTTCTAAAAATGTTCCATGTCTATTAGAATATGGGGCTGCTCAAGTTTTATGTAATGATTAAATAATGATTTTCGAAAACATTATCAGGGCGTTTACTGGATTTGGTATTGCAAATTCCATGACTTTTCCATGACTTTTTCATGGCTTTCATGACTTTTTCATGGCTTTCATGACTTTTTCATGACTTAAAAATGTTCTATGCCTATTTTAAATTAGAATATAGGGCTACCCAAGTGTTATGTGACGATTAAATAATGCTTTTCAGAAACATTATCAGGGTGTCTTCTGGGTTTGGCATTTAAATTCCATGACTTTTCCATGACTACAAAAAATGTTCCATGTCTATTAGAATATGGGGCTGTTCAAGTTTTATGTAATGATTAAATAGCGATTTTCAGAAATATTATCAGGGTGTTTACTAGATTTGGTATTGCAAATTCCGTGGCTTTTTCATGACTTCAAAAAATTGTCAATGTCTATTACAAAATGTGGCTGTTCATGTTTTATGTCATGACTAAATGGCGATTTTCAGATACAGAATCAACCACTGTCTCGACATGATTATTGGTCAAAAACACACCGCAGGCGAAATTTTTTGCAGAAATAAGTGACAAATGAAAAGTTTAATTCCATATTTTTATTTTGTCAATCAATGAAAAGGCAAAAATTCCTTGACTTTTCCATGAATTCCATGACATGAATTTCATTTCATGACTTTTCCAAGACTTCCATGACCGGTAAACACCCTGTAACAGTGCTCAATTTCATTCTGCCCTCTATCGGCATTATAAAGCCGATTTACTACTTGACTACTACTGCATGAAAATAAACATAGTAAATGTAGGCCTACATTGAAAAATTGGCTAGGCTTCGTCATATTAAGAACAGTCTTATTACGTGTAATAAAATAACCATAATTATTTTTAAAAACTCACAATAAATTGACATTTACATAATAATTGCATGCTATAAAATAGAAACAAAATTTGCAAAATTCAAAATTGAAAGTGCCAGAATATCCAACAAGGTTTCATTATTAAGTACATGTTCAATAGGCGCACTAATAATTCCTATATGTATATCAAACAAGTGGTGAGGTTCAAAACGTCCAACAGGAGACTAAATTTAGCACTCTTGACCTGATACTGTAACGTAGTACGTGTACAATTGTAGCCATTTCTCAAGAAAACTACTGTGTTGCAAAGAGATTGTTGCAGTGACGATGTTTATTTTTTAAAGCCAGGTTTAAACCCATCCAGCTTTAGGACCTTGGCCCCCATCAAGAGCGCCTCCTTTCTTCGGGTCTTAATGCCAACCAAGGCTAATTCGCTCATCACTAGTAATTGTACTGGGGCGCAGGGCGAATTAAAACGAAATCTTGAGATTCAATTTAAGATTCGGAGTCGTTCTATAGGGTATCGCAGTAATAAAAAAACCGAGTTTGGTGCTTTTTTAAGCACTCAAAAGGCGGTTAGGGCTGCTGGCGAAGGGCCCTCGAGTCCCGGCAACTAATTAGCTCGAAAACCCGATCCCATAAGCCCACTAATTAAAAAATCGCTCGTTAGTAAATAGTAATTACACGAATCGATTGAACCTTACCTCCCTGGCGATGTAGTCACGACTCCTGTTGTAAGTTGCGGAGAAAATGGCGTCTGCTCGAGGAATGTAAGAGTCGTTTTTCAGTTTAATTGCTGCTAGATATCGGGTGAGGCCTAAAGGAAAACAGAAAAAAAGATGAGTTATTTGATTAAAGTGACTTATCATTGGCTGTAACACCAAGGTGGGATTCTCAAAGTTGCTAGAATGCCATTAGAAACCGTAAATTGCATGCAAATTAGACCATATATCTGCACAATCTTTTACCGTTGGTTATCGTTGTAAGATCTGTAACCAAAGGTTACCAGCTCAATTAATTCAGGAATGCGAAACCTGGATCGACACTGTACACGAACGTACACTACACACCCTGTATAAATTCGAGTGATCCCACAATCCATTGCAAAAACCGTCAAAGCAGTCTCTTTACCAATGTAAATAACAGCGGGACTGGTTAGACAACGCGTTTTTCTACCAGGTTTTTTAACGACATTTTCGATTTGAACACGTCCTACTCATGTTTGCGATGTTTCACGAAGATCGATACACACCCTGCCATAAAAATGTAATTAAAACATCTTAAAATGTCAAGAACACGTGATAAACGTCAATTAACATTTGAAGAATAGGTGTTAATGCATGTTAATTTGGTATTGAACACGTCATAAACATGTTGGCGATGTTATGCGGAGATCGACACCCACCCTGCCATAAAAATCTAATTCAACATCTTAATTAACATTTCAAGAACACGCGATAAGACACGTTAACATGTCTTGAGGCATTTGAATTTGGAATTGAACACGTCCTAAGGCATGTTAATTTGGATTTGAACACGTCCTAAGACATGTTTATTTGGATTTGAACACGTCCTAAGGCATTTCAATTTGGAATTGAACACGTCCTAAGGCATTTCAATTTGGAATTGAACACGTCCTAATGCATTTCAATTTGGATTTGAACACGTCCTAAGGCATGTTAATTTGAAATTGAACACGTCCTAAGACATTTCAATTTGGAATTGAACACGTCCTAAGGCACTTCAATTTGAAATTGAACACGTCCTAAGGCACTTCAATTTAGAATTGAACACGTCCTAAGACATGTTAATTTGGAATTGAACACGTCCTAAGGCATGTTTGTTTGGAATTGAACACGTCCATAGGCATGTTAATTTGGAATTGAACACGTCCTAAGACATGTTAATTAGGAATTGAACGTCCTAAACATGATATTCGAAGATCGACACCCACCCTGCCATAAACATCTAATTAAACATCTTAATTAACATTTCAAGAACACCCTGATAAGGCACTTTAACATGTCCTGAAGCATATTAATTTGGAATCGAACATGTCCTAAACATGTTATTCGAAGATCGACACCAACCCTACCATAAACATCTAAAACATATTAATAAACGTTTTAAGAACACGTGACAATGCACGTTAACACGTCCTGAACACGTCGTCCTGAAAGCACTCAAATTCGAGACAATAAAACCTTCGCACATCGAAAATTTAAATTTCGTGTAATTTCCATAAGGGTCGAACCCTCGTACTGGGGTTAAGTGTTTTACGGGAAAAGTGGAAACCAGCGCCAGATCGCATCTCAGGCCCTTTTTCAAGTCGAAAATTTCGGAATTTCTCCGGTTCCGGATGGTCCCAGGGGCCGGTCCTGCACCTGAATAATGCAGGGACCACGAGGGCTTCATTACGATCCAGGTCCCAGCGCATTAAATAAAAAACGCAATTAATTGTTTAATACTGGAGATGGAAAAAAGGCCCTGTCGCCATGGCAACGCAGCATCACGGCTGCCATGGCAACGACGAAGAAAATTCGCCCACTTCCCATTGGTCGGTTGCGCGTTGCAGGAATGCGTGCACTGCGCAAAACGTAAAATAATAATAGGATGAAAGCGATATAGTTAAAAAGGGATAGTTAGCGCCCCCTTTTTTCACGCCAAACCGTTAATGGTCTCTCGATGGAAATGGCAGCCCATTTGCGAACAGGGGCGCAAATTTGCGATCCGCTACCCAATTTCAGAGTGAACGCGATAATGGTCGAAATCGCGACTGATGGGCTGCATGGAGACAAAAAAAAAATATGGGGCTTTTAAAAGATGCAAGTTGAGGAGGCGAAAGGTTGAAGCGCCGTTGGCTGCCAGCGCACCAAGCGGCCAACGCCGAAGCATGCGTGGAACAATGTACACCCTGGTGGAAAGATTGGTATGGATCAGTATAAAATTCATAGTGACATCAGTACATATTTACTGATATATGGCGACATTAGTATAAATCTTACTGATATCAGTACGAATTCACTGGCGAGAATTAGTGCGACCAGTACATTTGCAAGAAGTTCGTGAAATTATTGCACATGTATAGTTAAATTGCAACTCTCTATAGTGAGATTTATAACTTACAAAAAAATGCAATTAAATTTGACTGCGAACATTT
>JAQGAF010006482.1:0-10124 GCA_034687865.1 Kryphioiulus occultus | reverse complement strand
ATATGTACTCCTTTTCATTTAATCGTGAACAACAATTCTTATACTGTTCAAATACTTTTTTTGATCACTGTACATGTCGACAAATGAGGGAGCGTATGGTCTTTTTGCAATTTGTTATTAAGACAAACTGCACATAAATGAATGTTGATCATTTACATGAAGTTTTTCATAAACAAATTAACAAAAAGAAGGTACATGTATTTTGGTTATACTGTATTTGGCAATATCTAAATTTTAGACCTGACAAATGGCGACAAGAAAGCAGACTCCATTTTGGGAATACAGTGTGACGTCACAAGCGAGCCGGAAGTGCAAGCCTGCTTGCGTCATGTGGAAGAACAGTGGTCCACGCCATTTGTGGTGGTCAATGCCGCAGGTGGTTAATGTTTCCATTTTCGATTTTCATTTAATCGCACATTCGGGCATCAGTCACAATTTTGCAAAAACTAATTTTAGGAATCAACGATGACAATCTTCTTATCAAAACAAGCGCATCCACCATGCATTCCATCATAAACACCAATTTAGTGGGCTCCATGTTGACTTCCAAGATGGCCGCTCGCGCCATGATGAAAAGGCGTGGAGGAAGCATCATCAACATAGGTAAATTTCAGCGCACTTTTTTCAAAAGCTTGACATAGGTTTTTTCAACAAGTACATGGACTAATAATACCACTATATGTATAGGAAGTATCGTAGGATTATGCGGCAACACTGGCCAGGCGGTCTATTCCAGTTCAAAAGCCGGATTAGTAGGATTGACAAAATCCTTGGCCAAAGAATTGGGCAGCAGGGAAATTCGTATTAATTTAGTTGCCCCTGGTAAATTTATACATACACTTTCATATCATCCGAGAAAATAATTATTACATTAATCAGCATTGTATCAGGGTAGTCAGATGATGACGAATGATGATGCTAACCTCCTTTTTTTACATAATTTTTATGAAAATTTCCCTTGGGACTTGTTTATCTCGTATACATTTACATTATTCCATTAAAATAGGGGTGTTCAAAGTATTATGCCATCACTGAATTATGATTTCGGACCATAATCCCCTTTTCAAAAGAAGACAATATTGATAAAAAAAATGTTGAACTGAGCGATTTGTTTTTAAAATTAGGTCAGTAATAATGGGTTTCAACCAAAATTTTCATCAAAAACGTGTCATTAAATTGTCGAACATTTTACGGAAACTTACGGACAGACAGCAATTCATCAAATAAATGAACGCTGAAATGCGACATTTTGTGCAAAGCTGGATCATTATAGCTCAATATTATAAAGTCGATGACTCATCATTTGACCAATTAAGCCCACCCCAAGATGATGGCAATAATTGTGCTGGAGAGCCTCTATTTGATCGTGTACAATTTGACCAAAAGTAGTTGGTATTACGCCAACATAAAGTTTCCCTTCAATGTCAAAATCATTTATTATGTTTTCCCAAGCACATTTTTACCATATGGCAACACGTCTGCAGACAGCATTAGTTTTGACAAACGAAATACAGCAAATTGTGTTATACCTTTTGCCAACTAGCGACTGCTCAAAGCTATATTGCAGTAGCATACAAATCAGCTGCATTAGCCTTTGTACAGGTGCCATATAAAAAGTATAAAAATGCTGTTCACAAAACGTACCTGTAATATATTATGTGAATTACATAGTTTATGTAACATCAACAAAAACATTTGCAAAATTAAGAACGACTTAAAAATAGCCTTTTTCAATGCCAAAAAAGTAAATGTCAATGTATGGCCAAATTTACATACACTGTCTTTTAATTTATGGCGCAATACATTCACATACATGTACTGGTAGCCCTGATATAATCACTTGAATGAAGATTTTCAACGTTACCATAGCCCATACAGTACCAAAGTGATTATATTAGGACTACCAGAACATATTATGTGTGTTGCACCATAAAATAAAAGACAGTGTATAAGGAAATTTGGGCAAGCGGACACATTCACTGTCTCCTCCATTGTAATTTTGTCATACATTGCCACTAGTTTTTTTTTTGCATTGAAAAAGTAAATTTTTGTAAAGGTCGTTCTTAATTTTGCAAATATTTTTTGTTGTTGTTACATAAACTATGTAATGCACTGTGCCTAAACCTATTTTACCCACTGTATGCAGTCAACAGAAAAATTACTAGGTCTGAACCTTTACAATTGACCCAATTGTTACGCACCACGAACAATCGACTGGTTTTCCCTTCCTCAGAGACAACTTCGTGAAAATAATTGTTTGAGAAAAGGACAAAAAAGTATTTGATGAGTTAGAACTCGAATAAAAAAATTAGCATAAATTGTAAGGAATACAATACGAGTGAACTGACGAAGTCCCACACCTAGGCAAAAACTGCTCAGCATACTTTTGCTTTAAAACTCATTATAATCTATAAATAGCCTGTATTTACCACCTTGTTTATAACCTCAGTCGTATTTTTTAAATTTATAAACTCAGCCCTTTATTTATAAAAAGAATTAAGTTGGGAAAAATCCAACATGGAAGGCGAAAAAGTGCAATTCAAATTTTGTACGAATTCACGTCACGTCCGCTCGTTTGATTTTGGAGTTTTGCCAACTTTATTAATTAAAAATAATCGACGGAATTTATAGATTTAAATATAAATTAAGCACTGACCAAATGATCATTCTATACATGATGTAAAAACATGTATATTTAGCAGTTATTTTTGGCAAGTTTATAAATTTAGACAAATTGGCTGAATTTTAAATAAAAATAAATTAAAAATATTAAGAAATAGGAAATACTCTAACGGAATTTTAATTTGAATCATTAAGGTTTTATCGAAACGGACATGACATCTACCCTGAAATCGACCGCACCTTTCAAGAACGCAATTCCCATGCAACGGTTTGGCAAGCCGGAAGAAGTGGCCGAAGTGGTTTATTTTTTGACAAAGGCAACATACATTACTGGACAGGTCAGTCTAATTGTTGCCCGTATTAGAAATATTTTATAAATTCTTAACATTTGTTTTTCGTTTGCCTCTGCAGGTGATCATTGTTGATGGTGGCTTACTGCTCACCATATAGAAGTTTTAATTTGGATGATGGTTTTCTTTGATATTTTTCTAAATCGAATATAAATAAATATAAAGTATTCTGTACGCAAAAAATTACGTACATCATTTAAATTAAAAATAATTTGAGAGCAAAATAGCAATGCTCTAGGAATACTAAAAACGTTTTTCTGATTTCCTGTAAACCAGTGGTCTTCAAACTTCTGATACATAAGTATGCTGAAAATATTCTTTTTTGAAACCCTAGTATCAAAGTAAAAAAAAACCCACATTTTTAAAACTTATCGGTCTACATTGGGAGGGGGAGATGATTGCAATACGTTAATAACAATAGAATGACATAGGCACAATCCATCACAAATTATGGATTGGGACATCGCATCACATATGATGGGCTGTGACACACACCGATGATTAATTGTGAAACATCATCACAAATGAATGATTGTGACACACATCATCATGATGAATTGTGACGCTAACTATATAAACATATTTTGTATTATATCTACTATAATGATTTATAGAACAACATATGCGATTTTTTTTTGAAAATGTTGTGAAAATCTGGAACACTGACTAAAGACCATTGCTATACATGTATATCAATGAAACTAAATGGATTTGTTAATAATCCTTACTTGTATGACATTAAATTTCTTCTCATCTAATCGCCTGTGTTCTGTTCTGTGCATTTTGTCAGGGACTCAGGGTCACAAGCGTTTGTAATTATGCAAATATATTAATATAATCATTTGTTAACAATAAGCCCAGCTGTCAATATCCCACATTATATTGAATCATATGAGGAACCGGAGCTGTGGAAGTTTCCAAATATTTTATGATCGTAATCTCCTTGACAATCACTGAATAGAAATTTTAGTACAGGGAATCCCTTATTTAACGTAGTTGACAACAAAATATATTAATAAATGGTAATATAAAATTGACGATACAAAGGCCCTCCCTTCAAACATACCAACCACCAAGTTTACATCCACTACTGCATTGGTCATCAAATAATTTATCTTGCAGAGTGCTGAAATATTCTCTATATAAATTGATACAGGTGATAAGGTACACCGCCCACTTATCTTGTCAATGAATGTAGGTCTATTCTTGTCACCATTCAGCACTAAAGGATATTAACTGGGATGTTGGTGGATATGGTACCAACAGTTCTTCTCCACGTTAAATGTAATGTGCTTGTGGCTAACGTAAACAAATATGTACTACACCAACAACTGTCAATGCCCCTAGTACCTGAAGGTAACACATGTGGACATGCATTCATCGACAATTTGCCCCATATCACTTGTACAACTTTTCATCACCTTTATTGGACTGTGTAGTAAACATTTTCTGTCAAGGTTCACTTAACGTTGTTTCAATAAAGTAGTGAATTTCACGGGGTTAATTTTTACACCATGCTTATGGAACAATCCAAAAAGGCTTTGCTTGTCACTGATATGAGCGATATGAACAAACGTTCATCTAAAAAGTATGACGAGTTGATCTCAGCATTCGTGACAAGCAATCGAGCCTTTGCATTTTCACGAAAAAAGATACAAGCACATCTAAGTTGTAGGGACGTCCGTTTAATGACTGAGGATGGACATATAATAACGAGGGGGACAACGCTGTTCCATCGTTTAAAATGCCAATCCAGGACTCTGTGCAGGCATGTGGGGGAATTTTCATGATAAATAGGTGAACCCGAGACAGAGAGCTCCTGACCTGGCTCTGTGAGCTTTTGCACGTTTTTCCCAGAGGTCGGATTCAGAGCCAACACTTTCGGATGTACATTAATGGACAGTATAGATGAAAATAATCTAATAAAATCACCTTAGTCGATCTTGACGGCTGCATAGATTTTGCGGATGAAGAAATAGGCAGCGTAAAATCCGATTGTACCGGTAAGCAACCAAAAGGTGAGGACCATCACGAAAGTATAGCCAAAGTACAGCAGGGTTGGAACAAATTCGGTAATTTCCAACTGTAATCATCAAATGGTAAGTAGCGACAACCACAACAATTTCACCTGTTTGCTTACGAATTTGCTTACCTTTGTGGCGAAATAAAATATAGCATAAAGGAAGACATACACCGCTGATCCTCCTGACGTAATATACGACCTCCACCACCAATGGTAATCCTTATTTAAAAAAACCAGCCTCGTTAACTTATGCATTCCAGTATTTCGGTAATTGACTCAGTGTTGGTTTACTAGGAGTATGCAAACTTACCTCTCCGCATAATTGGAAGTAAACCATTACAATTGAAATTTGTGAGCACGAGATGACCAGAATGATGAATACCAAGAATAAAAATCCGAATAGGTAATAAAATTGATTTTCCCATATGGCCTGCAAGAAGATCAAAACCTCAGTTAATGTTGTTCAGAAGATTTTCATAATCCATGTGGCAGTTCGCAATGTATTTTACCGTAAAGATGAAAAACAATTCGATGAACATTGCCCCGAATGGTAAAATGCCAGCCATTAGAGTACTAAAGGTAAAGAAAAATGCTTAGTTACACACTTCAAAAGGGAAAAGTTAGTAGATCATGCATAATGGCTTCTTACCACAGGAATGGATTCATGTACCATACTTGATCGGGAACTTGTCGTGGAATTTGATTTGTTCGAACTGGATGTTCATATGGCTGAACGGATAAATTGAATGTTTCGTTACAATGACAATTTTCAAAAATTGCACAGGCCCATATCCTGCCAATTATTTGCATTGCATAGAGGGGGGATTTTGACATTCCTACTTGCTCATTATCACTACTTAACAATGAATGTACCCTACAAGATGTGAAACACAAATACACATAGACAAAAGTAATTTCAAAGGTATACCTGTTTCCGAAATCCAAAATAATAACCCATATACACTAATGGTAATGAGATACCAAACCAAATGCAAAGCAGAGATATCATGGCTGTGTATGGCACCTAGTTCCAGAAAAAGATATTATTAAAAATCACATTTTATAATGTCAGACAAAGAAGTAATTCATATGGCAAAACAACATACAGCGCCTGACGAATGCTGACCCCAAATGAAAAAATTCAAGAAGAAACAAGTACCGAACACGATGCCAGGATACAACGTGGACGACTAAAACGAACGAGGCAAAAATTAAGTTAAACAGTGGTGAACTGGGAGTTTGGATGTTGTGTAATTAGTTACCAGCAAAGCTGCCTTTTTCCACTGAACACCCCTAAGTGTTCGATACAATCTGGCTGATAAGTACCCAGCAATAAGACTAAGAAATAAAGAGCACAGCGTTATGCTCGACTGGCATTGGAAACGATAGCTAAACAACGATTCTGCAATGAAATGCAATGCCTACATACCCAGAGAAAACGTACAAGAAGATTGCAGCAGTCATAAGAGCGCCTCTTGAGGCTGGTGACAACATTCCTAACATGGCGAAAACTATGCGCAAAATAAACGAACATCTAAGTTTCTCAGATTGGACACATTACCTTCATAGAAAATTAGAAGCAAGGGGGATACATACATATGGTTATCAACGACATGCAGAAAATCTGGATCCCAGTGCTGATGATCGCAGAAAATAATTTTGAGAATTGTGGTGGTCGGAAAACATCTCCATGGACGAGCTTCCAACCAGTTTCTTCTAGCGCCTCCTCCTTAATTGAAGATCAAATCAAACATCAAGAGGTACAGATAGTAAAACTAATGAAGGCATTTGTTGCGCACGTGTGTACAAACGAGAAAGTTTTCATGATCTGCTAACTTAATTGAAACTAAAGAAAATGTATGCCTTCCTTGCCATAGGATGCTTTTCTGGGTTAATTTCAGAAAAAAAAATCCTTAGCTTAAATTTCAATGATAATAGCAATATGAACATTCCTGATTTTGCTCGTTTATACATAAATGCTTTCATAGTTGCGTATTACCAAGTCATCATCTTTATTGTATCTTGCAATGTCTCTGCGTAGCGTTCTGACAATAATCATCGTCAAAATACCTATTATGTACAAAAGTAAGCAATTTTTACTTGAAAAGAAACCAAATTTAATTTATTCTTAAATCAGACACTAACTTACCAGATAAAAAGAACACAACTATAACGGAGTTGATGATGGAAAACCAATGGATTTGTACATCGCTCATTGCCAAGTAAGTATCCCAACGAGAAGCCCACCGAACAGGACTTCTTTCCCATTCAACCTCATAGGTGAATAATAATAACGTTGCACCTAAAACAAATTAAGAACCGAAAAGATATAGCGAAAATTAATTACATAAAATGGTCATTTTATGGGAATACTAAGGTGTGGATCAAGAAAGAATGAATGGCTAAAATAACAGAAGAAACAATGATTACGCCTAGTTTTCCAAAAGATTCATAAAAAAATGTAAAAATATAATGTATAAATTATTTCCTTTTTCTAATTTTTAAATTCAGTTTTCATTGCAACATAACAGTTTTCAAATACATGTATTTATTTTGCCATCGTTTAATTACAAAATTATGAAAATTCACATTTATTAGGTTAAAATTTACCTTTAGTACTGACAGCTTGTTTTTTGTGTTTTTCTGGAAAACTGCATGTTGATCCTTGGAACTGCAGCTCTGATAAGGCAACACTAAATAAGGCAATGTATGCAATTACACATTTCTCAGTGGTTTTATTTATACTGAACAGTACAGTTGGTAGGTTGGCCATTACCTCTTGGTTTCTACTTCAAATCCAACAACTCTGTAGTGTAGCCTTAAAAGAGACATAACACATTTTAAAAAATTGAATATCTTCCAAAAAGGGTTTAATTCAACATGTTTGTTAAATTTATACTCACTCATCTTCAGTGTGGTATTTTAAAATAAGCTTCAAGTGATTATTTATGTAAGGCTGCAATACAAAAACATTCTCCATTTTAAACATTTTAAAGACATTTTATTAAATCCCATAATGCAAAATATAGCACAACGAACACTAACCGTGTCGTTTTCCATGAATCCAAGGCGATAGCCATGTTCGTATTGCGAATTTCCGGAATCGAGCATTTCGTACCGAGTAGCGCAGGGCAGATTATCAACCAACCTAATTTTGTTTGACCCAACCATAAAACTTGCTTCTATGGCAAAAATAACTCCCGAAATTATTTACTTACAGGTGGATATTATAGGAATGCTGTATCCTTTTTGCAACCAACTGTGAATCTTCTTCTTGCCATGTGATTGGGGAGTTAGGCTTATTGCAAAGGAGTTTACAGTCCGAAGTCGTTGCCATTCTCACATCGTACGGAGTGTTCACGATACGGTCACCTCTCAGAACTTCCCCTGTTTAAAGTGGATAATTTCCTCAAATTTCTGCCACAAATGATCTACCTATACACTATTTATGACCAGTGGTTACTCACGTACCAAGATTCTTTGGTTTGTAATGAATGGTGCCATTCGCTGGCATGCACATGGGAAAGGAATAATATTCGTATGGCAGCTGTGTCTGGGTACTTGTCATTTTTACAGCCTAAAGAGAACGTGCTGTTTACTTATTCATCATAAAAATACACGAGTCAATAACCTCTCGAGTGGAGGCTGGTTACAGAAGGCTAACAATGAACTTGCGTGAGGGTATACAGTATATCTGTAAAAATTTCTAACCTTAACTTCTATCCTTTGATGAAGTGAAAACTCCACAGGAGCCACCCCAGGCACATAAAACCCATTTGCTAACGTCATACACGTTAAGCACAGCAATGCTGTTAAAGGAAAATGTCTTTTCCTCATCTGCAAGAAAAACAAAGTGTTGAATTGATTATGAACCAGGACGTTTACTGTCACAAATTTGACAAAACAAATACTGGCCGTGACCAGAGACAATTAATATCCAAGTGATTTCGACGGTGAAAACTCATCCCAGAATGCATACCAAATTACATTTACAATTTACAAAGATACTGTGGTGAGGGTCATACAATTAAAATACCAAGCTTAGCAGGGCTAGCACATAAGCTTCTGTTATTCCAGTTACTGTATATCCATGGGGGTTAGGAGTAGAAATAACCATGAACCCTGATACAAAGTTTCTGACAACTTGCAGGAATTTTCGCTTCTATAGACGTATATTTGGCAAGTTTAAACGGCCCTTCAGTGTTAAAACTAATTGACACTTCCTACCTATTTCTTTATTAAAATATTACATATATAAATTTCTTTTTCATTCAAATAACAATCTACTACTATGGCAGAACCTCCACAGCGGGTTTTGGTCGAAAGTTCAACTGTCACATTTTCGAAACCAACGCAGGTTTTTAACCCAAGCGTACATTCGTGCGTCCTTGATAACTTTGCCAGTGAATGTCCGTTCTTTGACGGTGTATACCGATGGCCAACGTTCGCCATTTGACGAGATTTCAAGTTAAATGAGAATCAATGAAGGACAAAAACCAAAAAATTAGTCATCTGAATATTGTGCAAGAATGAGTCAATTGACAAATTGTTCTATGCAAGTGACTGTCAAACCCAAGCTTGCCAAAAATAGCCAAAGAATTTGCCGCTGTCGACAAAAACAATGCAAGACGCAGAGACAACCTGGTTTTCCACTTTGTGCACAGTGATAATTTTGGAGCAAGTCAAAAGTAAATAAACATTTTAAATACGTAGCATCAAGGTTATGCTCACAGACGCTCAAAGACATTAATAAAGGCCCGAAAATTTGATCAATTGCGTTGCTTTCAGTAAAAAAAACTTATTTATAAGACAAATATTCGTACTCACTTCGGCTACCATCAGTTTTTCCAAGACAGGAAGTGGCAGCAGATGTGGGGAAGATAGCCGGAAATAGAATTCTGCATCTAACCCATTGGCTCTGCAAGAAAACACGCAAAACTACGGAAGACCGCAAAAACAAACACGCGCCGAAACCTACAACACACACCGAAACCTACAACAGGCGCGGTACAGAAAGGAAATACCTACTGCCGTCTAGTGGCGATCATACTATCATATAGTAGCAATGCTATTAGGGTTATTGGAGGGAAAGTTAAATTTGTATGTGGGGAAAAAGCCAATAAATCGAG
>JAQGAF010006481.1:0-10126 GCA_034687865.1 Kryphioiulus occultus | reverse complement strand
ACAATGACGTTTCTTATTCTTGTCGACATGGGGGCCCACAGGGGGGGGGGTGCAAAAGGGGTATTTGCACCCCCCCCTGAAAATCAAATTGACATGGGAGGTATGGGCAAAAAATATGGATATATATATATACTATATACATGTCCATGTAGATATATACATGGATATACATGTATATAAAACGTCATAGCCATTACACCCCTAATCTTCTATTTTGGGGATATGACCAATGCAGCTCAATTGCCCCAATTGATGGGAAATGCAGTTTAGTTCAATGGAGAGGGTTGAAATTCCGATTAAGTGCATATCTGCCACCAGAGGCGCTCATGTCGATGTGACTGAATACAAAAAACTGAGTTGGTGTATCACATGAACCAAGGAATGTTCATGTAATTCAATTAGAAGTCCTGTTATTAATTTTTAAAGTTCTAAACACTACTATTGTCAGCAGATTTTCAACAGACAGCTACAAGTCACCTATTCCATTTGGCACATTTGTCTGCAGGTCTGACATGAGCAGTCCTCTGGCTGCACCCAGATGATGTGAACGCCGCCATCTTGTTCTCGTTGCAGGAAACATTCTCCAACGCTTGTTAGCTCTTCTGAAAGCCTGCCTTCGCCGCAGGGGCTAATGCCAGCTTTAAGCACCCGAGCCGTAGTCCGGGGCGACAGCCTTCCAGAAAAGCCTGACGTCCCAGACGACACCATCGGTCGGAAGTCGAAGAGCATCGACATGGGGCAGGTGGCGACACCGGAAGCGGAGGACTCTGCCAGCCACAGGGTGCACTCACGCTCTTGCCTGCCCCGACTCAGAGACCTCAAGCGCAAGCACAAAAAACACCGGCAGTCGCCACCACAAGGACGCCACAAACTTTGGCGTTCCAAAGACTCGCTCCAGAAGCCCAAGACCGAAGAATTCGCCTCTGAAGAGCTTCCTGTGGCCGCTGCAGTGCCCCCTAGGAGTGGCCACATGTCCCTCAGCCTGCCCAGCTTGCACCTGGGTGTGCGCCGCAGCAGCAACTCCTCAGTGGGTCCAACGACTGATCCTCAAGAGCCAGCTTCCGCTTCCGGAATCCACCACCAGTGGCCGTCACCAGAGGGCGTCCTGGTGGACCTGTCGCCGCCCCCTCTGCCGGCGCGACTGCAGCGCCACCACGGCCCCGACAACGGAGGATCCACCGACGGCAGGGTATGGCCAAGCATCCTGAAGCAGCAGTCCATCGACATCCATGAACATTTGGTGTAGGCTTCCTTATATGGCCAAGAGGCTACCGGAAACTAAACGAGGCTACGGCCCATGTTGGCGCTAATACAGCTGACCAACACTGAAATGAAATCCTCATGCTTGGGAAGTGCAGACTGCGGGTCTTGCAATAACATGACCGTCTTGATGCATGTCTTCAGCACGAAGGAACCGGACTTGACAGAACAGCACCACTGGGAAAATGCAGATTGCGATCCTACAATGGCCAATGCATTTTTGAATTTTTCAAAGAAACGCCCATGACTAGACATCGACAACGAAAACTCATCGATTCCAGAGGTCTGCTGGATTGTGAATTTGCTGAACGACATTAAATTTGCAATCGTGTATTGGATTCTACATTTACACGTACAGTACATGTAAATGCCTGATGCACGATGAAACTGGAAAAGGTGCCAAATGACTACCAAAATGTGCTCGGCTTATTCCTGAGTTGTTTTCAGAAAAAAAATCACCGTCCCATCTTGGAATCACTGAAAGGCTGCAGTGACCTTATGATTCCAGACTTCTGTTGGATATCTATAGAATTTTGAGTAATAAAGCAATAATAACGTTTACGAAAAAGTAACGATTATTGCGCGATGAAACGAAATTTTCGATTGTGGTTAAAAAGCAAAATGCTTTTTGGGTGGAGTGGTGGAAGAAAGTGAGGAGACTAAGAAGAGCAAACTTATCACTGGAGAATTTCATCTGTTAACAGGCAACTTTTGCGTGCTTCAAAAATTAGATTTCATCATGAACCTGGAAATAAAAATTACTATTTCACTCGAGCATGTCTTAGTTCCACATATTATTTAAAACGTACAGTACATGTAATGTTTGTATTTTTTGTAGGTTCGCTCATTTTTAACTTCATGATTTGTGTCCGTTCAGTTGAATACAGGAATGCCTGCCACGATAAACATTCTTGAGATGTACAGATTATTGCAAAAAAAAGTTGACAAGAATTTGCGTCACGTGGGACCAAAGTTGACTTCATCCCTGAGTCATTAAACCGATATTGCCATTGCCCCATCAATTCCTGACGCTGAAATTTGCATATAGCGTCAAGGAAAACAGATAAGCCAGTCTGGCAAGCACCTGACGTCACTTGTTTTCAGCCACGTCGAAAGCCTCATTGAAATGCACGTTGAGCGAGCATGTGCCAGGGTCGTGACCTTCTCTTCCTGATTAAGCGGCTAACTGCTGTCATTTAATACACTTATCAATTTTGATATTTGGCTGCCATCTGCAGGGATCGCGATGAATGCGAGTCTTTTATGAGTTTATTTCGCTCCCTAATTTTCCAAAACACTGCCAGTGTCCAGGCAGAGAAAACAAGTGTTTTTTTGGGGGGCGTCCAAAATTCACGGTCCATCCTTGACCCCGACGTCGAATTTCAAACGACGCTTGACCTCAAGACTCGACTCGAGGAAATGCAGTTGCGTCTGAGTGCAGAGACAGTGAGGACAGAAAAGCTGTGACATTAAACTGGATTACATCGACAATGACTATGTTTGCATGCAGGAGCCACTAAGGTAGGGGCATATGTAGTCAATTCTTCAATTTAAACACTTAATGAGTCTGTCATTAAAGGGCATTTACTGACCAAAGCGCCTTTTATTTAATATTATTTTGAGCTTATACACAGAAATAAATACTTGAATCTAAACTCTGTGCAATCCTTAAACTTCCATTAAAGTTGAATTGCAAATTGGCAGTGCACGGGCTACATGTATCTTGGTATTTGCACAAATATGCGTTCTAAAATGCGCACCGATCGTGCAATGTGGACTTTTGACTGATAAGCAAAGCTGATCATGCAAGCTGTTGTTGTTGCATTTTTCCCACATTGTTTACACGTCTTACCAGCAAAAAATGGTGAAGTTCTATCAGCATTTCCTTGCTTGACTTCCGCTCATCAGCCGGAAGTCGATACGCCCACGAGTTCAGTTTTTAACAAGTGGAAGACCTCGATAAACAAAGCTCCTACGTACAATTGCAGTTTTCAATTCGGTAGATGAAAACTGCTGTACTAGTGTTAGTTTTTTCTGAGCTTACTTAATAGGGTCAAAGTGTACAGGGACGATGAGACACGATTCGTCAACTCAAATAACGTCAATTCCGATATGCCTAGCTCAGCTTGGTTCAGTTATATTGGCAAATCCATTCTATGCAAATTTAATACAAATGATCTCAACCAACCCAGATGTTATAACGTTTTTTAAAATGCTCGTGATGTGAAATCGTATTTTGATCAGTTTCTTAAGATAATTTAATCCTAAATTTAATGTCTTAAAATAGCCCATTTCCGAAATCTACAATTGGTAATAGGCTTAAATTCTTTATCACTTTGATAAAGTTATTGGGCGCTTTTTTCAGCAAGAAAAATATTTGACATCAAATCTGGGTGCAACAAAGTTTAATATATGCAAATTTTTATACAAAACGTATCAGAAGATATTACTTTCAGTGTGGTATCAGTCCAGGAAAGCTAACTTTGATAATGGTAAATGAAGCTTTCATTGTTGCCTATTGAAAAAGACAGTTTGTGAAACATAATTATTTTTGACTGTAAGCTTGTTCGGTCTGGTTTAGTTAATTGAAACCAGTTTCAGTCTTACGTGCAGTTCTCGGTGCTTTGCGACATCAGAATTCATGCATGGGATGTTTTTTCAAACACGTCTTCAATAAACGTCTTTTCAGTTAGTTAAACATTGTCCATTGGCAACATCGGATTAAGTTTCCTTCTGGCGTTCTTCCAAAGATCCCAAATTCTGCTTATTCAAGTTGACTTAACTGCTGGTAAATTGATGCAATTTTAATAAACGGACAATGTTCTATAAATTTGGCTAAATGACTTCTTAGAATATATGGAAGGCGATATGCACTGCTTAAAAGTTCAAATCATGTTTATTCAAAATTCGTTGTAAAAGACATAATTTCTGGTCAACGGAATTGTTACCGTTTAAATTGTAACAGCATTTTGCATCTTACTGTGTATTTGAGAATTGGATCAAATAATAACACTAGCGCTTCCTCGCAAATTTAATAAAATGAGTGTTTTGACTCTTTTTGCTAGCTAATAATGGAGTGTTCGGGCCTGTACAAAAATATCATGAACAAGCTGCTGATAATAGCTTTCGTGCTTGTCCCTCATCTCAATGGTATCTATTTTCGGTGTTCTAAACTGTAAAATGAATGTTGACATCAGAAAAGTCTCAAAAAAATGTATTTCTCGTTGTCCAGCAAATTTTCCCGAGATGTACAACAGCAGTCATTGGCTGGGCACCCCTGTCCATCTCGAGTGTGGTGCACTTACCAGAGTTGATTGTTCTTGGAGGTACAATGGCAAAACCATGAACATTGGCAACCGATACAGGTACTTGTTCTCAAACGGAAGCGCCACTGTAGACTGCACCATCGCCATTGGACTCTTCCATGAAGAGGACGTTGGGGATTGGACATGTTGGAGCTTGTCCAGCGACAAGTTCGACGGGGACTTGTTAGCTTCGTATACTCTGACTGTCAGTAAGTTGCCGAAACTTTATTTTTCGGATGTTGGAAATCTTGTGTGTTTGCAAATTTGTTTGTATTTTCTATCTCGGAAACTGGCTTCATGCAGGATTTTGCTGAAATGGGTGAATATGCTGTTATCGGGTGCGAAAAGGCGATTTAGCTTGGTTTCGACTTCGAGAAAAATCAGCTAAGGGGTGAATTATTCGAAATAAAGATGTCAAAAATGCTCTCAATGTGCACGCGCCCGAACTCGCATGCGTCCTATTTTCCGAATTTTTACGCGCCTGAAATGGAATTCTTTTGCGTTCTGGCAATTAAATGTTAAAACTAGGAAGTGTCATGGATTCTGGATCAGGATAAAATAAACAGCAAAAAGGCAACAGATCATGTGGTGAGATTAATAATTATAGTGTAATTACCATAATGTTAGTTCAGGGGTTTGGAGTCCACACTGATTTATTCAGTAAAGACTTAATGTAAGGACAACGAGTTAATAGCCAGCCCGAATAGGAATTAGGGACACGTTCTGGGACACATTCACTACTCGAAAATTTGATTAAATGGCTGTGAATCTACCATTTTGGGTGCGAGAAAGCATCGTATAGGGGGTTAATTTATAAAAATAAAAATGACGAAAATGTAACTCGGGGTATCTGTGAAAAAGTCATGAAATTTACATTAGAAGCGTGGGATTTCTGAATTTGCTCGATTCACAAAATAAAAATTTCGGTTAAAATTCATCATTGGTCAACCAAGTTTGCAAAAAATTTCACCTACGACGTTTTTTTTGTCTAATGATAGTACAGTACTATCACTGCGGCAGAGGATGTTTCTATAATAAGCATTGACAAATTAAGTCTTTGAAATGACATGGCATTTGCGATACCAAATACAGCAGACACCCTGTAATTCAAAGTTGTCCTTATTAATAAATGGTATCATTTAGGCCTACCATTTAGCTTTTTTTCATGCCTTCAGCCCCCCTTTATCGCGCAAAGCTCCGCCTACTTTAACTGAAATTGTAAACGAGCCTTAAGCCAATAAATAATTTTGTTTTAATTTTCTCCTGATCCAAAGTACCGTACCAAGTTTTTAGCTCGGAAATCGTTACCTGCTTTCTCGGTGCTGAAAGTAAGACACAAACTGCGGCAGTTCGGTTTTCAAGTTGTAAGTGGTGGGGAACCATTTTGGGGACGTGTCCAAATCGTCCGTATGGTCGCTCGACGTGGGCACTCTTCGGCACACGACACTCAACAGGTCCTTGATGGTCAACACGTTCTCGAAGGGAAACTGATTGATGAACTTGCGAGGTGACTTCTCGCTAAGTGTCCTTTCAAAAACATCAAAAAAAAGGTGAATTAAAATTGCCAGCAGTTTGAACTCGATGTGAATGAGCGATACAGAAATCTCTTCCACCTGTAATCTTTGAAATGAGTAATCAGCCACACGACATCAGCCTCGTCTTCGTTCTCCACCAAAACGAAAGAGGAATGTTTGAGGTGGTTCCTTATCGGCTCGTACTCGGCATACACTTTGATTTTGCAGTTACTCGGCATTGATGGAGATTCTGCTTTCGCAATCGGCAATGTTTCGTTGAGGCGAAAGCTCTGGAGAAATGAAATTCGTTATTAGATCTTCACCTCGCAAAGTGCACGCACACGAGTCTGTGGGTGAATTTTATGGGTGAAATTTTCCAGAGAATTTTTTAAAATCAACGAGTTTCATTGAGCCTTTTTAAACTAGGAGCAAAACTGGGACCTATGCAAAGCCACGTAATAATCAATCAGTAATGGTTTTACGATTAAAGTTCACTTTCAGGTGAATTACTCTTGCAGGCTGTCAAGCAGTTAGGAGGTCGAATTATATAGGAAATATAGGAAAAAGGAAAAAAATACAGGAGGAATATAGGAATTTTTTCTAAAAATATCAGTAAATTATTATAGTTTAGAGCATTTCCTACTTTTTAATTTTAATTGCACTGATTTTTTTCTTTATTTACACCAAACATTTTAGAAAAAATAATTTTTTTTTCATGAACTAAATAAGACATTCTTAGGAATATTAATATTCAAGAGAATGCCATAGGCAATTTTTTTAGATAGTGCTTTTTACAAAAACAAGGCCACAAATGATTGATTTCAGAATTATTTTCTAAAAAAATTGTATGTGTGTAAATACTAACATTTAAGAGAACGCAGTAGACAAAGTTTTTTTTTTTTAAAAAAACTATCCACAATGCATTTTAAGACATTTTTAGAAATATTAATAATCAACAGAATGCCGTAGGCAATTTTTTAAAAAATAAAACAACAGAAATGATAGATTTAACATTAATTTAGGAAAATTTTTTGAAAAACCAGCTCACAGATGATGAATTTTGTCCAGTATCTGCAATATTTTTCCTTGTCACAGCAGTTTGCAGTAAAATATAGGAATATATAGGAATTTTTCTAAAAATATAGGACTATATAGAACTACCTAAACAATATAGGAAATATAGGAATCACTTGACAGCCTGTTCTTGCCATGTTATACGATATCAAAACTGAAACAACAATGCGGCCTACGGTATAAAATTCGTCCTCGGCATCAAAAACGTGATAATCTACGTCAGTCATGTTGGAGTATTCCCAAGGAATTCTCAGGGCTTTTTGGACCACCGGATCCACTTCTGGCCCTTCTACGAAATTTCGCGTCACTTCACCTTGAAATTTGATGCGAGAAAAAATTAGGGCAAAATTTCAAAGTTGACGAGTGAAGAGGAGTCAGATTTCAAATTTTACCTCACCGTTGCTCTCAACGATTTTTACAGGAAACAATAGGGTGAAAGACATCTGACCGAAAACGTAGTAAAATGGCACTGCACGAAAACTGGGATCGTTGGAGTGTTGGATTTTGGATCCGAACTCGTCCATGATGTACCAGATGGGTTGAAGCTCCTCGACACTCTGAAATTTAAGTGAAAACGAAAGCTCGGTGAGGAAAACGAGTAATCATTTTATCATATATTTATTATTATTATTATTGTCATTTGCTATACTTACAGCAGTTGAGCTTCTAACAGAGTATGACTGATTGTACCTGTTATAAAAACATTTTTGAAAGCATTAGCACAAAAAATTATTCACATAATATATTAAGAGCAAAATGGCAGTTACAGGCTGTCAAGCAGTACGGAGGTTGAATTATATAGGAAATATAGGAAGAATATAAGAAAAAAATATAGGAGGAATATAGGATTTTTTTTCTTAAAAAAATCAGTAAATTAGTGCAGTTAACAACGTTTCCTACTTTTTAATTGTAATTGCTGTTTTTTTTCTTCTAAATTTTCACCAAATATTTGAAAAAAATTAAAGTTTTCGTTCATCAACTAAATCAGAAGTTCTCATTCTTTGGACCACAACCATAGTAATTTTAGAAAAAATTGTTTGTGTGTAAATACTAACATTTAACATTTAAGAAAACGCATTTTTAAGACGCTTTTAAAAATATTAAAAATCAAAAGAATGCCGTAGGTAATTTTTTTAAAAGAAAACCAGAAATGATAGATCTCGGTTTGCAGTAAAATATTGGAATATATAGGACTACCTCAAAAATATAGGAATCACTTGACAGCCTGCATAATGCATTTTTAAAAGACATTCTCAGGAGTAATAATATTCAAGAGAATATCAATAATTTTTTAAACAGCATTTTTTACAAAAACAAGGCCACAAATGATGGATTTCAGATGTCTTTTTTTAAAAAATTGTATGTGTGTAAATACTAACGTTTAACAGAACGCCGTAGGCAAAGTTATTTTTTAAAAAAGTTTGGCCATATTGCATTTTAAGACATTTTTAGAAATATTAATACTCAAAAGAATGCTGTAGGCAATTTTTCTTTAAAAGAAATGATAGATTTAACATTAATTTAGACTGTTTTTTTTTAGAAAAACCAGAACTCAGATGATGAATTTTAGCCAGTATCTGTTATATTTTTCTTTGCCACAGCAGTTTGCAGTAAAATACAGGAATATATAGGAATCACTTTACAGCCAGGAATTATCGGACCAAAATAAGAGAGAAACGAGTCACCTCCACATTTCCTCAAGAACATGCTCGGTCAAGGTTAGGTCGTCGCAATCTGTCTCGATGTCCATGATGGCAGCCATACGTTGGAGTAAACCGGGAATCTGTTGCAAGTGATTCCTCGCCTTGTCCAGTCGATACGTCCATGCGTGGTCAATCAGGTATATGCTGCGAGATTTATTTTACGATATATTGTTTTCACTCCTGCCAGTGCTTCTCAAACTGCGGTCCATGTCTCAACTTTTTATTATCGTTATAATTATAGAAAGTTATTCGGACATTCAATGAACAGAATCAACTTACTGTCGGGCATTTTCGAGGTCAATGCCATCTTCAGCGGTCACTATTACTTTCCAAGTGGGTTTACGCGTCTTCGCAGCATCTTCATCGCGGGTCGTATCGTCTTCTTCGACTCGGGCAATTTGAAAATATTCGCCCGCATCGAACACCTGCATTCGAAAGTAAAGGTCAAAGTTAAACGTTGAGGTCTGAAGTAAAACTGCTGTATATTACGAAAATTTTCCTGACTTTTCCAGGTTTTCCATACACTTTTTGGAAAACTTCTGAACACTTTTAAACAAACATTTTTTATGGATTGGACGTGTCTTTACATCAGACAAGGTTAAGTCATACGCAGGCGAATTTTTTTTGAAAAACTGCAAGAATAATGGATTTTTAGATTATTTTCCTTAAAATGTTTTCAAAAATGTTAATAACGAGGACAAACAACTAGATCTCAAACACCGAGTTTTTGTGGCATAGATATTTCTTCTTCGAAATTTGAAAAATTATTAAGCGAAATACTGATGGAAACTGTTTAGGCAATTTTTTTAATTTGATCCATAAAACAATTTGGACAAGTAGCCAAATATTCATAATTTAGGAACGCTACGGACGAAAGATGTTTTTTTGTTTCTTAAATAAGCAGAAATAATGGGATTTCTGTGCATTTCAATAAATTTTTCAAAAGTTCAGATTTGCAATGGATCGGTGGATATGTCTAAACCAGAAACATTGTCATCAGTAACCTATTGCAGAAACACTAAAAATGGTAGGCCTACACTAAGTACTGTACACCCTACAAAATTACCTGTAAAATCCATGGATAAAAATAAAAATTTTGTACAAACCACAAACATTGTCGTTAATAACATCTTGCAGAAACAATAACAAATGGTACACTAAGGCATGTTTAACCTACAAAATTACGAGTAAAATCCAGACCAAATCAATTTTCCTGACTTTTCTTGACCAAATCAATTTTCCGGGCTTTTCCAGATCAAATCAATTTTCC
>JAQGAF010006480.1:0-10126 GCA_034687865.1 Kryphioiulus occultus | reverse complement strand
TTTGCACGCCATCAGACGTTGGAATTCTCTTCCAAAGAATAGCAGTAAGGTTCGAGACATTCATTTCAACAATGATGATGGTGGTGCCCACCCTACTGCGACATTCGTCGGTTAAATTGGGTTGATGGATTATACCCCCCTGCCACATGGCACATCTGTGCTGACTGCAGGGTACTGAGTTGAATTGAATTGAATTTTCGTCCGCATTTCTCCCTTGATCCTTACATGGTGCTGAACATCCAGCTAAAGCCCTCTAAATTTATCTTTGGATTTGAGAAAGTCCATTAGTTATAGCGTATTGTGAAGGGCGGGATTTTCTGTTAACCCATAGAAAGTGCA
This sequence comes from Kryphioiulus occultus, assembly GCA_034687865.1. Classification (NCBI taxonomy): domain Eukaryota; kingdom Metazoa; phylum Arthropoda; class Diplopoda; order Julida; family Julidae; genus Kryphioiulus; species Kryphioiulus occultus. Next base: position 9,787 of record JAQGAF010006480.1, on the reverse strand, counting down.
TGCCATGCAGCTTTTAAGATGCCGAGTTTTCAGTTGGCGGTGTTTAGCTCTTTGGGATTGGCAGGGTATTACCGTCAGTTGATATGGGACTTCATGTCCGTGTCCAGTTCTTTGGTGGAATTGACGAAGGGGACGTCAACATTTGTTTGGCCAGTGGAGTGTGCAACAGCTTTTGAGCGGCTAAAGCATGTATTATTCTCAACACAAGTGCCGGCTAAGTTGGACACCCGTGAGCCCTTGACTCGTCAAATCGATGCATGAGGGGTTGGTTTGGGGGCAGTCCTTTACCAGAGCACTGGTACCTACACTAATCGAGCATTCCAGTCTGGGAAACTAGATTTTCCACTTCAGAATTGGAGGCCTTGGCCATAGTATGTGCCGCAGAGAAGTTTAGACATTACCTTATCCTAAATTCATGTACGGTTGTAATGAACCATCATGTTTCATCTTATTTGCAGCCTTAAAGAACTTCATAAGGTTTCGGGCTCCATAAGGGGCATCTGCTCACAAGGAGGTGACACACAGTTTACACATTATTTCACCTTCCATGAGAGATACGGGATGTTCGAGTCTATTTGGGGGACACTGATGGGATGGTATCTTTCATGGTTTAGGGAAGTTTCGCCCCAAACATTTGCCTCCCCCCATATTTTTCACTCCTCACATTTCGCTTCCCCCCCCCACCCCACAATTCGCTCCCAGGAAGTTTCGCCTCCGCACATTTTACCCCCGAATATTTTCCATCACCCTTACAGCTTTTCTAGACATTTCTGCAACAAATCAATAAAGATCTACTGCAAGACTTGCGGGACTTAAATGACTTTGGCAGGACTTAAACCACTTCGGCAGGACTTGAATGTGTTTTGGGGGACTTGCGGGACTTAAATGACTTCGGCGGGACCTAAAAGTCTTGTGCGCGACTTGAACGTGTTTGGTGGGACTTGCAGGACAAACGACTTCGGCGGGACTTGAATGCCCTTGGGGAACTTGCGGGAATGTGCTTTAGGGCACTGGCGGAACTTAAATGACTTCGGCGGGACTTAAACGACTTCGGAAGGACTTGAATGTGTTTGGTGGGACTTGCGGGACTTAATGACTTTGGCGGGACTTAAACAACTTTGGCCGGACTTAGACGACTTAGGAGTGGACTTGAATGAGTTTGGCGGGACTCGCGGGACTTAAATGACTTCGGTGGGGTTTCAATGACTTCAGAGTGACTTCATACTTCAACTAAGTAGTACAACTGACTTCAAAAGTTGCCACCCCCTCGCAATGCTCCTATCAATGTCATGTGATAAATCTAATGGTCCATCTTATGTCATGTGAGACATACACATAGAGACATCTATGTGGCGAAATGAAAATTTATGCAGGTTTCATCCATTTTTTTACTTTTATTTCTGTATTATTTTTTTCAAACTAATTTATATAGAATGTTTTCTGCAAAGAGAAGTATTTGTGGGTTTTCTGCATCATTTCTGAGGCCTTATTTCTGCAATAGAATTCTTGTAGTGCAGTAACTAAAAGAATAATCATTCACAGTAAAAATGTCGAGTTTCTGCATAATTCTGCAGAAATTGCTCTGACATCTTTTGCATGCAGAATTCTGCAAAACTACAGAAATATTTAAGGTTTATTGTTCTGTATAGTTTCTACATGCCATGTTTATATGGGAACCTAAACTAACATTTTTGGGTCAAATTGTGCCAAAAAAACCTGAAAAAAAAGTAAAATGTGCAAGGTAAAAATGTCCGGGGGAAAAACATCCTGGGGCGAAATCATCTGGGGGTGAGAGGTACCTGGGGGCGAAGTGTGGGGGTGAAATGTGGGCGCGAAAAGTGGGGGGCAAAACGTCCGGATCCCATCTTTCATATATCTTCCATGGCAAAGAATGCCAACAGAGCAAGGTAGGGATGACGGACTGTATCACCTTTGGAGGCGAATGATCGCACATCAAGTCCACCTTCGGGGCTACCAGATTTTGGAAGGGGTGCTATATTTTCTTCCCAGTCAGATCCCTCCAAGATTACTTTTTGTGGCCCCACCACATCTGAGATAGGAGGTGGTCCGGGAATGCCATGATGGCACTTAAGTTAGTGAATAAGGCACAATATTGCCGCAGTGGCGAGCCCCGTGAAGCGTGTTTAGTATTGCCCCATTTGCCAGCATAATAAGATCCCGACTCTTGAGCCGATTGCAGCCGAAGGCCCATGGACATGTGGGGTTTCGATTTTGCTGTGCCCTTCCCGCCGTCGGTGGGGTGTTCTGTATAGGCTCGTAGTGACTCGTCGTATTTTTTGGCATGAAGTGCTAATAGATTCTTTCCAGTACCAGGGTGTCTACTGAACTGCAATTTCATTTTCCAGTATTTTCCAGTATAAAATGTTCCAGTATAAAAAATCCAATTTTTTTAGTTCAATAAACAATTTCTTGTCAATTATATGCTCACCAGATGCGGATACAGCACTTTTCGAGATCGGAGCGTGAAATTTTAGTAACATGCCTAACAGTAATAAACAATAAACGCCGTAGGCGAATTTTTTAAAAAAAATAGTCCCAAACAATTGGTTTTACAGATTTTACACAGGCCAAATTTTTAGAATAACTTAATAACAAATGATGACATTTTTTTTTAAAACTAGACCCACGTGATTGGCATAACCCAGATTTCCATTAACTTGTTTAGTTAGATTAATATTTAAAAGTGCCGCAGTTGAAATTTTTAGAGAAACTATCAAATGATGACATTTTTTTAAAAAAGACCCACATGATTGGAGCCTGTAGGAGCCAACGAACTATTTCCATGGGCTATGTGTCACCCTGTGATCAATTAGTCACCCATTTAGAAGTTAATTGCTTACAAGGTGTCATGTGGTAGTTTTTAGGGCATTTTTCAGAAAAATAAGTTTGAAATTGACAAATTTCCAGTATTTTCCAGTATGAAAACCGATTTCCAGTATATTCCAGTATTTTCCAGTATGAAAACCGATTTCCAGTATACTCCAGTACTTTACAGTATGAAAACCAGTTTCCAGTATATTCCAGTATTTTCAGTATTTTCCAGTCCAGTAGACACCCTGAGTACTTCATTGTATTAGTGATTGAAACAACTTGAATTTACCTCAAATGAAATTGCCTATGAACACTTGTATATAATCAGGTATGCTCTCCTCCAGTGAGAATGCTTTCCTACTGAATCTTTTCTGTAGTTCAGAGAAAGGATCAGTGGCATTCCAAGACCAGAAGGGAGCTTCATATAACAAAGATGGCATTATAATTGAATGAACATTCTCGAAAATGACAAACATATTTATAAATAAATTGTGCAGCACTACTGCCAGCTGCTTTGCATTTGCTTTTATAGATTCAATATGCCTACTAAACCAGCCACCTGATTGAAAGTACTGTATATGCCTAGGTTAGAGATGAAATATTATGACCACAAGATCCATTTGGAAATCAGAATCGAATTTTCAATGGCCCAACTCCTTAATGTAAAGTAGTCGACTTTCAGGTTTCCTATTGAGACATGTATCTTTCAGGTGACTGGTTTAAAATGAATGGTAAAGGTATATGCTTGGTCAGCATTCACACAAACATATTTAGACAAAATATCGTGGCAAGTTTTTCTCTTCAAGTTCACATGAGTTATGGACCCCAAGTGAAGAACCTACCCAAAAGGAATCATATATTTTACCTTGTTGCAAAATCCATGAATGCAAGGAGTTCCATCGGGCAAAACTTCGTGAGGCTCTATAGGAGCACAAGATATATTGGGTCGAGATCTGCAGCATCGTTTACATGAATTAGCCACTGAAACAATGAAATATTCAAGTGAATGAGTTTCCGCAGTTTAAATATGTCCTTATTTTTATAAAGACCTAAAAAAGGGAACTTTTCCAGGTAGTCTGATAACCCTGTATTCTGGAAATACATTAACAGAAAAACTATGTTTATCCGGCACTGGTTTGACCGTGAGTTCCGCCAGCATTTTGAGACACTGCAGAGATTTGCTTTGAAAGGGCTTTGAAATAATTCTATAAACGGGACCCTGGCGGATAATCGGAGTTGTACCGTATATGGTGCTTCAGAAATTTGGAACCCCCTAATATTTGCTCAAAAGCAAAAATATGGAAAATGTGATAAAGGCAGTGTAGCAAGACATGAACGAGCTATCCAGTGGTGTCACCCAATTTGCCTTGAACCAATTTGCAGTGCACCGAACCGGTTGGTTTGGTGCACTGCAGCATACATGTAGTTTAACAAAAAGTAAAGCATTATCAATACAACTTGCAAAAATACAGTGTAAAGCACAATCCTATTTGTGATCTGCATAAGTCAAGACTTATAAATCAATCACATACAATGGTTATGGAACCCCAAGGTTTAACAGTGTAGTTTCAAGATTGTTTCTGAGAATTGGTACTCTTCAAGCTGACTGGGTGGCTTCACTCTTAAATTTACATGTAGTTGGTTACGTCATAATTAGGAATGACCTTGATGGAATGGTGCGTTGACGACTTGGCAGTCTTGCTACACTGTCATTATAGCTTTTTTTTTTGTATTTTGCGCTATGAAACAGATTTTAGGGGTCTGATTCTAAATCACCCTTTAAAGCTTATATTGAAAATGAGTTTGTTGTTGTTTTTTAAAAGCAGTTCTATTATTTAGGAATAAGGACAGTTATTTGTTCCGGTTGTATAAACACCCTAATAGTTCATCTTTTGCAATCAAACCTTATGGTAATATACAATGAGGGAAAAAAGGTATTTCAACACATTGTTTTGGTTGTTCGATACATAACCGTATGCAGGACAATATATATATTAAACATGAACTGATCATAATTCGGACATTTTGTGCAAATTTCAACATCATAAGTTGGGGGAAAGTCTTGTGATTTATTGATTTACTCCTTACCAAACTTCAAACGTTTTTGTCTGTTGATTTCACTAACATGTGCGGATAATTTCTTATAGTTTTAAGTGTCACAACAACCGCTGATGTTGTTGCAATGTATTCAGCAGTATTTGGCTACGTATAAAGGGAGTCTTTCCGACTTCTCTCAGCATCACTCTAACTGTAGAGACATTCAACAACTCTGGACGTCCAGAACGAAACTAATTTTCCGTTGTTCCTTTTCCATTCTTTTTATGCACTATTTTGTACACCGTGCTGTGATTCAATATCACTGTTTTCGCAATTCCACGGTATAATTTACCCTGTTTACATAACAATACAATGCGTTCATGCAATGCTTCAGACAACTCCGAAGGCGCTGTAATCGTTACAACCACATGTTTTTGTACACAAATGTGGGGGAAGTTCAAACAAACCCTATGGTTGCAATAACTCGTTTTCAAAAAAAATCAGACATACGAGGCTTTGCAGTTACTTGTATACATGTACCTTGATACATGTATATCGTATTGAAATTTGCACAAACTGTCTGAATTATGATTATTTCTTGTTTGTATAAATTTTCCAGCATAAAGTTATCTATTGACTCAGTTATAACTAAAACATATCGTGTTGAATTACTTTTCCCTCACTGCATTTAGGTCCATTTGGAACATCCTGCGAATGACCATATGATGTACAGGGACGTCCGAACGACATTGTGCATCTTCCAGAACACAAATGTTAATTGGAAGATGCGCAACGAATTCAGTATCAATCAGAAGAAGATTTCAGAAATAATTACCAACGTCACACATGCATGATGTTTTCCCCATTGTCTCACAATATGGCTTACACTCGCCACCATAACAACGCCCTCTGAAATTCAAACAAAATATCTCTAGAGTGCGTTCTAATAATTCAAATTCGCTATTACACAAAATAAGGGCAACAAGCATACTTATCAATGCATTCTTTTCCATCGTCTTCTGGGGGCGATTTTGGGCATTCCGCAGACTTCCCAGTAAACAAGCATAGGAAATATAACAATGACAGGCAAGATAATACAGTGTCAGAAAAGTGTGCCCCTCATGTAAACGTAGCACAAAAGCACATATATGGCAAAAGTGATAGTAGCAAGGTAGCAAATCATGAACAATTAAGGCATGTCACCAAAGTTAACCTTGACAACCTACCTTAGCAGGGCCAAGAAAAATATGTCATAACTCGGATATTATGCAAGGCACAAAGGTGCAATTATTTTGTGGAGAGCCTAAGTAAGTCTTTAACATTTCCTTACCCACTTGAAAAGCAAAATTAAAAGTATCTGACCAGAATATCTTCAATATGGCATCAGCCTTTACCAAAATTGTAGGTATAACTGTGGTTAATTTCTTGTATCCAGTAGGTATCAAGGTAATTTTATGGTGTATTATTGATATACACGATTTGTAATCTTGGAAAAGATACCTAGGATGGTTTCTTTAAGGTTTCACTATTAGTTGTTGAAAGGTTTCAGCTATACCCAATGTATTTCATAGGTTTCCAAAATGTTGTACACTGTAAGGTATCCCTCTGAAAGCTATGATAGGTATATTTTGCACCCGATCAGACTTATTTGATACTTGTTGAAACATTTCTGATACCAAAAAAATGCAAAAAAAAATGAAAGCATACGTACTAGCAACTTTAAAAATACCTTTCAAATTTTTGTAAGGGAGCTAGGTAAACTCTGTTTTCACAGGTAACTTGAGTGACGTGAGGATTCAGGGGAAGCATATTGCGCGTGACATTGTCCTTAGTCTGTGCGAATCTGAAGATTTACCTGTTAAAGATAGGACAAAAAGTCCAATTAGAAAGCTGTAGAGCATTGTAAAATTAGTATATTGTGTGTATTTGCGACTATTATTTATCAATCGCAAAGTTGAAGTTGGCAAATTAAAGTTAAGCAGGTACGCAACACTGTACATACCGTATATTGTGGCGTGGCGGGAAAGCTCGCAGTCTTTCATGACTACCATGGCAGTTCTCAGTTTAGCCTTGACGCCATAATTCATGCACAAAAACGTTAATTTTATTCAGTTGTGCATAACATGACTAATAATAGTGTATGATGTGAAATACATGTAAGTTACCCAATAATTAAGATGCAGTGAACTTTACTGCCACCAATTCCACGCATGCAGTTGCCAACTGCAACTTTGCGATTGATAAATTCATGAAAATGTCGCAAATGTACACATTACGCTAATTACATGACGCTCTATAACTTTCTTATTGGACTTTTTTTGCACTATCTGCATTGGTTTAAATTTATATTCACTCGCACCAAGAACACGACGTGCAATGCCACCCGCAATATGCTTCCTGGAATCATCACGTCACTTCATGTTAACCGTGAAAATAGTTTTTACCTAACTGTTGTCATATACTAGAGAGTGTGAGCTTCACGTTAAACATGAACGTGACGCCAATCTTTTTGATCACGTGACATTATTCACGTCCACGTTCACCTCACGTTCAAAAGCGGCGTTTTAGACATGTAAATGAGCACGTTCACGTTCACGCAATACATAATAATAAAATATTAAATTACTGAGTTATTCAGGTAGCAGGTTACCCCCAATTAAATGTTGGGTACATGTATACACTGTAGCTACAAATAAATGACAAAGAAATATATTTTCAAGGTAAATTCTCAATGCAAATAAAAAAGATATCAAAAGTAGCACACGTCAACAATTTTATCATCATTTTACAGCACGGGATCTGCTCCCATTGATTTGCAATGCGTCACGTGACGTCGCACGTTTTCGTCACGTCCACGTTTAACGTGTAGTTCACACTCTCTATTGAAGATATTTGAGAGGCCCAGATATACAGCGTGTCCGAAAAGGAATTTACAACTTTGAAACCGTCTAGAAAATGTTCCAGTATACATACAAAATGGTGTCATTTTGTGTTCCGAAAAGGAATTTACAACTTTGAAACCGTCTAGAAAATGTTCCAGTATTTTGTAGCAAAACATTGTATTAAAAACATGTATCAAGGCTGTCGTAAAGCGCAAATCAATGACGTCATCTTTCACGTGGCCACGCTTAACAAATTGCAGTCGAAATAAAACTTTGGTAACTCAATTCTTTTGGTTTTGGTAAACACAAAAGTAGTGGTCAACTTTTGTTATGAAAAATCACTTTTCTAACAAATGTTACTTACATACGCAAACGTTAACTTACACTTTTTGTTGTGCTGCGCTAATTGTCTAAAAATAAATGGTATTAAACGAACACTACACAATTAAAATTAACTAGTTAAGTTTGACCGCTGTGTCCGGGGTATTATCAATTTTGCTATACTTTCTGTTGAGCATACTTTCGTTGGGGAGGGGCACATTTCTGACTCATGTTGTGATGTATTCAGCAATTTTCAACCTTTGGAATGGTGATGTCATATGAAAATTCTTGGACTAGCCAGAAATGAAATTATGCGCTGCTTCAACAATTTGCCTGCTAGCCAAAACACCCAAGTGTAAATGTCTTAGACGGCTTAACAAGCGATTTTGAATTTTTGCATCATCATTTACTTTTTTTCATATTAATAAACGGGGCTATTTCAAACGCTAATAAAACGCGCTTCACTAGAGATACAGGTAAAAAATTCAATTTGGCTGTTATAATAAATTAATTACCACAACAAAATTAAGCTCTGTGGTTTTTGTTCATGGAGGGCATAGGCATTTAACCACCTTAACGCAAAAAATGTTGCCTTACTAATATTAATAATTAAGGAACTTAAGTATATATAGTTTGCAATCAATTAAGGATATATTAACCCCCCCCTATATACATGTAGAATAAAATAATTCTACCATAACTGACTAAACTATAAAATTACCAAAAAAAAAATAAAGGCCTTAGAACTTATAATGCCGTAACTTCTTACAATGAAGTAAATGCAATGAGCCCTGAAATACACTACATCAGAATGTGTATTGGCTGGCAAATACTAAATGTCAAATATTTAAGCAACACAAATTATCAGTTTGACTAATCTTGATTTACATTCTTCCAAATTACTGTGGCATCTCTGAGGACACTTTTCGTCATATTTATTGAAAATTGCTGCATTTTACTTAGTACACCATTTCTGAAATTGGATATTCGCACATTGCTTCTTTTTCACATGTGTTGGGATTGGCATCCCGACATTTGTTATGGAGCCCCATGAAGGTGCATTGGCGGCAGCAAGGCGAGTTTTTGTCACTAAGAAATATACAAAATAAGTTAATTACAACATGGCATCTATAATTACAGGATATGCCATATCTTCAACTTGCATCAATAAACCTTTTAAATAATTGCATTAACATTTACACTTACATTACCCACACATACATATTGACTTATTATCTGGGTGCGTGCGAATCTAAAATTTTAAACGACGAAGATAGAACAAAAAGGTATAATTACAAAGTTGTGAAGCATGGTAAATTTGTGTGCATTACCAACAATTATTTATAAATCGCAAAGATTCTAACTGCACAGAACTGAAGTCATATACTGAAGTTTTATAAAACACTAAAGCCAGTAGAACTGCATTTTTTTTAAGTAAACATGAAGTAAATGTGAAGTTTTACGAAGTTAAGCTGCAATAAAACTACAGAATTCATCTACTTTTACTGCAAAAATTATGCACTTTTACTACACTTTTACTGCCCAAGTACTGCGTTAAAACTACATTTAATATGTGATAAATATAAAATTACTTAAAACCTCACTCTCGTAACTCAATTCAATTCAATTCAATTTTTCACCCTACAGTCAGCAGATGAATGCCAGGTGGTAGGGGGGTCGTACCCATTATCAGGAGAATTCTCCTACGTCAATAG
>JAQGAF010006479.1:0-10126 GCA_034687865.1 Kryphioiulus occultus | reverse complement strand
CCCCCCCCCCCCCCCCCCCCCCCCCCCCCCAAAAAAGCACGAAAATTCCAGGACGTCCTTTATGGATGGCCCCTTATTTTAAATGTGTTTTTGCTGGAAAATGTAATAATGCTCCGCAGCTATGAATGGGGGAAAGCAATACGTTCGCTTGTGTACAACAGTTACAACGTGAACTCAAAATTAAACTAGTTTGGGGTGACTTTTCTGACAAATCTGTCCATTTTCATCAAACTTTGTTTTTCTTTTTTATCAGGTTACGTGTACATTCGCGAGAAAACGATACTTCAAGCAATGATCGAAAAAGACATCCGAAACCAGACTTTCTGCCGATTAATGTTGGGAGAAGATGGCCAGATCAAAACCAGGGAAGCATTCGGATTTCCCAAGGGTAGTCCATACAAGCCACTCTTCGATACCTTGTAAGTAAACCCAATTTTAAAGACTAATTTTGCGAAATCCAACGACAGTAAAACGCTGTTCAAAATAATAGTTTGAGGGCATTTCAAAGTTAGTCAGTGGTTAATGCGCAAGAAGTTGAGGAAATCTTTTCTTGTCTCATGTGAAGGGCTTGAAGGGCAAGCGGACACGCATTGAGTTATTCTCATTGAGCATTATTGAGTAGTGCTGGAAAAAATAACTTAATCTGGTCCGTTGCCCCTTTTCTCGATGTCCCTGAATCATTCGTCACTGGAAAGGAGTAATAAGTTAACGCCATTGTACTCGATTTACTCTACCGTTATGTTATCAGTAATAATTTACTTCACGCTAAAATACCCCAGCTGTGAATGTTGATGCAGATCGATGACTAAGAAAAATAATAACTGATGATGTTGCACACTTTGATGGATGGTTATGCCGATCTTAGCGGTTTTTCAATTCTGTTTTGAGATGAAGGATTTTATGGATAACTTTGAAAATGCCTCGGTACATCTATGTGCATTTTTGGAGTTATCGATAAGTTGTGCGAATATTATAAAGAAAGTTACTAAAATGTATTTAGTTCAAGCTCGAATGATAGTCTCTGTATTGAGACTATCATTTGACACATAATAGATACGCTGCATCTACATGTATATTATAATAGTTTGTAGCAAATGCTCCTCTTGCTCAAACATTCTAATATGATGACATAATTTTTCGAGATTTACAAATCCCCCCATGACAGCATTCATCAACATTTCCAAATTTCCCTGAATGATGACAATCTTTGACCAGAAATGTTTCGTATCGAGCAAACTTTTTATGAAAATTAGATAAGAAATATTGAATTTTACTACTTAAAAAAGGCTTTTTTGCACCTCTGGATCGCAAATGATGGATTTTACTGGATTTGACTAATGTTATATAAAACAATAATGAAATTTATAAAAATTAACAAGAAACGATGAACTTTAGCCAATTAGAAATCGAATTAATGGATCACAATTTTACCAACGTTTTATGAAATAGCAATGCCAATGTTTACCTTATCATTTGGTCAGGTGGATTTTAAAAATGCTTTATAAAACAGCAGTGACGATGTTTGCTTTTTCGTATCGAGGAAATATTTTATAAAAGTTAGATCACAAAATTTGAATTTTACCCAATTAGAAATTGAATGTTATGTTGGTTTTTTTAAAACTGGAACACAATTTTACCAACTTTTTATGAAATTGCAATGCTAATGTTGACCTCGCCATTTGGTCAACTGGATTTTCTCAATGTATTATGATACAGCGAAGCGAATATTGACCTGATCAGGAAACGGTAAATTTCGATTGGTATAATTCTTGTACGCTATATAAGTTGAGTTGAAATATAAATATTTTACGTGCTCATTTGGAGCAGGGACTATACCGAAGTTTATTCTTAATCAATGCTAATCCATCCACTTAGCCTGGCAGGATTGGACCGACATGGGATAATCGTTGGCCTGAAGGGCCTCTACCAGAGGTCCAAGACCGCCTGCCCACTGACCACCAAAGGCGCCTCGGACGCTCGATCTCTGTCCCTGGGCGACTTCACGGTCATATTCGGACTCCTCGTTGGCGGCTTGACCATCGCTCTTGTGGTTTTGTGCCTGGAGAGGGCTCGACTGTGTCGCAGATGCAGGAAGGAAAAGTCCCAGACAAGGAGGAGAGACTTGGAAAAGTTTTGAAGTAAAGTTTTCAACATTTCAAATGTATTAATTCACGTCTTTTGATACTCGGCCACTTCGCCCACATGGTTTCTTAAATCATTTTTTACTTGGCAGTATCGATCGCACATGCAGCTCCTCGAGGACCTCATTGGACCCTTAAGGCCCTTGATGGATAACTTCTCGTCCTCGAATCGAGATGTTTCTTCTGAATTTATGACACTGGATTTCCAGCGACTCGAACTGACCGAAACTGATTTCCGACAATTTGCCTCCGTGCTGGGAGCCATTATTTGGGCTGGACAATGGTCAATGGGCGTTTGTCAAGGCATGCACCACAATGGGCAGTAGCCAAAGATGTTTTCATTCGCTGGTCTTAGAGCCAGACGTTTTAAGAAAAATCCCTATGCGGTGAAAAGTGCTTAGCTGACCAGTGACCACCACTACAGGGTGTTTCTGATCTGATGATAATGCATTTAGAAATGCATTATAAGACATGCATTCGAATATATTTTAAAATGCATTTTCGAATGCATCTTAAAATGTGTTTTTAAACAGTTTGTAATGCATTGTAGACTGCATATTGCGATGTATTACGTGTGTTGGAGAATGTACATGTATTGTGTAATGCATTGTAGACTGCATATTGCGATGTATTACGTGTGTTGGAGAATGTACATGTATTATGTAATGCACACTGTAATGTAGTTCGTGTGCATTGAAGAACATGTTGTGTGCAGCATAGTGTAATGTATTCCGTTTGCATTGAAGAATGCATTTCACAAATTATATTCCATGCATTGTAAAATGTCAAAAGCCTCGCTATATTTAATTATTTCAAGGTTTAAAAAAATCTCAATTCTGAACTCAAAAACATCTAAAATATTCAATAAATTAGAACTGGCAATGAAATACAATGTAGTTTAAAATTCAAAACTACATCAATCTCAATCAATTCAAAGCAGCACACAACTTTTGTAAGTATGTAGTTTCAAGTACATCGTGAAATAAACGAGTCAGTATATTTTATAACGCATTGTAAAATGAATTAGTGAAATGCATTTTGTTTCCAATACGAAATGTATTTCGTGTTGCGATAAAAATAACCGTTGCTTTTGTAATATATTTTGCAATATGTAATACGTTTCACAATGCATTTGAAATGCACTTTTACAATGCATGTCTATGCGCGAGATCTAACAAGGTTAACCGCTTTTCCAATTCGTTCAAATTTCGTTCAAAATCGTTCAAAAATACAGTATACACTGTATATTCATTAAATTCTTGTTCATTATTTAATTCTTTAATATCATATGTGGTGTTGGTGGTTGTGGTGGGGAGAGGCGTGTTCTGTTAAATTTCATTGGATATACTTCGGATTATGCCCTGCTCAGTGTGCTAAAATATTCGTATTTCAACGTTACTTGTCTTGTATACAAGAACGAGACGTGACTTAGCTGTGTCAATATATTTTGTTATATTTTTTTCCCTTTTTGGTTTATTTTTAACCTAAACTAATCTAACCTAAGCTTAGGCTTTTTGGTTTATTTTAACCTAACCTAAAACTAAACTAAAAACGATATTTCTGATTTAGCCGCCCCTAACCCCTGACAATCACTGCCAGCATACGAGCTGTTAGGAGAAGCCCACTTTTTAATTGGGTCTATGGCAGGGCAGGGCATACTCTGAAGTTGAAGTGCAGCGATTTCGTTGCTAAACATTTCAATATCCAGCTGCTGACCCTTCACTTTGGCTGACCATTCCCAGGGGCAAATTCGTTCGCACTTTTCGAATGTCTCTCGTTTAAATTTAGCCTTCTCGGGAGCCCACGTGGTTTTCTGGGAAAATGCATATCATTAACCTCCAATGTCAACTTAACAATCGTTAATGTTTCCCATTGAACAGCCAGAAAGACAGTGACAAATTAGAAGTGTTCTAAGCTAGCAGAACCCTTAGGGTGTCATTTGTTAGCATTTGAACGACTGTCGAATGCATTATTAGGCAAATATGGGCCAGGGAGAAAAAGTCAGCAATGCGCAAAATGTCAATGTAGAGGAATTTCTTGAAGAATGGTTGCATTTAAAATAAGTGTCAACCTCAGTGCCATTAATTAGCTCATTGTGCCAGTCGCAATGACGTCATTTTTTGCACATTTTATGGAACACTCGCGAGAGTACAATCTGTTTCAGATCATAAAGGTGATGCGCCAGTGCTTAATAATAATAAGTCATTTAAGTCCAATAAATCCATATCATTAACGATGATAAAGTGTATCTCATTTCCCAACCACATCGTAATTGTCGTTGGTGAAAATGAGAATAAATGCAATTTTGCCAGAATATTTTGCCGAGTTTTCGGTCGTTAGCGATTTAGATGGATGAAATAATGAGAGTGTTAATAATGATGATCGGAGTTTCGATGATTGTAACCTGTCGCAGTTTCGACGAAGAAACCCTCGAATTTAAAGGTAAAAAGCCGATTTTTTACAAAACCTATTTTTTTGTACAAACCTGCATGTAATGGCAATGCATTATAAGACATGCATTGGAAAATATATTTTTAAATGTATGCATATGTTTAACAAATTTAGTTTTAAACTGTATTGACAAATATATTTCCGAATGCGTTTTAAAATGTGTTTTTAAGCAATTTGTAATGCGTTATGGAATGCATACTGCCATGGATTGTGTGTTGGAAAATGTATTGTGTAATGCACACTGTAATGTAAGCTTAATTCGTGTGGATTGAGGAATGTCATGTAATGCACTGTGTAATGTACTCTGTTGCATGGAAGAATACATTTTACATTTTATATTACACAATTTCAAGGTTTTGTCCCATTTTCTGAATTTATAAACATCTGAAATATTCAATAAATAAATTAGAACGGGCAATGAAAGAGTTTAAAATTCAAAGCTACTTCAATTTCATTCAATTCAAAGCCACACACATAACGTTTGTAAGTATGTAGTTTCAAATACGTCGTGAAATACACGAGTCAGTATAATTTGTAATGCATTTTAAACTGCATTTGTGAAAAGCACTTTTGTTTACATTACCAAATGTATTTCGGGTTGCGATAAAAACGACCAATGCATTTGCAATACATCTTGCAATTCTTAATGCATTTCAATATGCATTTTCCATGTGGGCAAAATAAAAATTAAAATCAAAATGTGCTTGTGTGCAATAATTAACATCCAATCTTACCTCGTGGATATACGAGTATTTGATTCGTGGTAGGTTACTGCTGAACATATTGATGCTAATACACGTATAATTGTTTCTTAGATGAAAATAATTTTGGAAATACAACGCAGTTTGGATATCTGAATGCGATGGTTGATCTCGCGAAAAATATTTCTGGTGACAGAGTGGTGCTCGTTGTTTACGAAGGTTATAAAGGTAAGATTGTTTATATGAATTTATACCCGAATTTCACTTCTTTGAATTGTTATCACTGCCCACATGCTCCCTCTGACATTTCAAATTTCGAAGAAATTGGCAATCCCAAAGGAGATCCCATGCAAGAATTTCACAAAATGTCACAAAATAACTAGATGTTTCGAGTTATCACATTGTATGTTTTAAAACACATTAAACTTATTAGGGTGGCAAAAAAGTCATAAAAGTTCTAAAAAGTTAATACAAAAAATAAAATATCGTTATTGTTCTACTACTCATAATAGCTTTAATGTCCTAAACTACTAATAGTCTTAATGTCCTAAAAGTCCTAATAGTCTTAATGCCCTAAAAGTTCCAAAAACTAATATAGAAAATAAAATATACTTGATGTCCTGAAATTCCTAAAAAATTTCATACAGGAAATAAAATATCCTTTATATCCTAAAAGTTCTAAAAAAGTAATACAAAAAAAATATCAATATTGTTAATCAATATCCCTAATGTCCTAAAAATAATCCTTAACGATATTTAAGAGATTAAAAAATATGGAAAAACTTGATGAGATTGACAACAGATGGGATTCATTGAATTTGACCTTTCATTTATTTCCATGAATATTTGGCATAAACAGTCCAAGACTAAAAAAATCTGTTTAATGCTATTTTGACAAAAATACTATTTTTGAAGCATTATCAGATGTTAAAAACGTGAATCGTATCTTGTGATTTAATTGCAAATAACGAAATACACGTTGTTATAAAAAACCTAAAATAGTTACAAATTTTACTTTAAAAAGTCTGTATTACGTTTAATTTTATTTTGAAAGCAATGCTTAAGCTGATTCTTGTTGATACTTGAAATAAATTTCTTATTCGTTTAAATTTATTAAATATTAAATTTTATTTGTCGTTATTGAAATAGGACCATGTGTTGAAATTTGTTATTGCAACTTTTTTTCTGTTTGGAATCGAAATTGGCTGATAAAAAGTTAAAAATGATGAAGCTTTAACATTAGAATTCATGCAAAAAACCGTACGTAAAAAGATAATAGGGAATAAAGGTTTGAAAAATTAGGGAAATTATTCAGGATGGAGGTTATTGGCTCGCCAGATTATAATAACTGAACAACAGTTTTTTATGTTTGAACAGCGACACAACTTGCCGAGATAATCAATCATCAGTTTCATCAGAATTTTATTCCCACGGTGATATGGGGAATAAATCAAACGACATCATCAGAGGCAAAGATGGCTCATTTGGCCTCGCTGTTTGCTAATATGCTCTTCAAAAGTGTGATTTTGTTGTGCTCTTTTCAAGAATCCTACGAGTTCATTAAAAAGGCAAGTCAGTAATAATACCATATGGAATAAAATTACACCTAAAATGTAGTTGAATTTAAAAGAGGTCCATGACCTGGGTGCGAAATGAAAAATTGATAATACAGTGGGAGCAAGAAACTGTATTTTGTTTGTTCGTTGTATTACTGATAAATCAGTACGAATATGATTAAACCTGATAATCAATTGTACCATTCCCCTAAAATTCAGCATTTATGATTAAATTTTTCTAAAATTTTGCCTAAGACGCTCCTAAAGTAATCTTCCATTATCCATTATTGGTGATTTAGATTCAAAAATAATTGCTGGCTGAAAAAATAATTTCAGGTGATTTTGTATTAGTGTTTCCTATGTTGAGCTAATTTCTGTCAATGAGTATATTTCTGAAATGTTCAAAATGGCTTAGAACTGCATTATTGGTGATCTAATTTTTATGAAATAAATCCCTAAGATTTCTTTCATTATTATTTCCAAAAAAACGTTTCGATGAAAATATACATAAACTCCATTATTTCTAATAGTATTTCGAAATGTTCGAAAAATCCATCATTGGGTTATGTTTGTTTGGTAATACCCAATTTTGTCCCACATGCAGTGATGAATTTTGAAATGCATTATAAGACATGCGTTGGAAAATGCATTTTAAAAAGTCTGTAATGCACCCTGTAATGTGAGTACCAAATGTATTTATTACAGTACCAATGTATTTGCAATATATTTTGGAATTCATAATGTATTTTCCTTCCATGTGGAGTATTCAGTAAAATAGTGGCGCACATGTAACCATTAGACCATGACCCTGGAAAACCTGAAAATATCAAGGAATTTCGAGTTCAGAAATAGTAGTCCCTATGTTTATGGTTGACCCCAATATCACCCTGTATTTGTGATGTTGCATTCGTGAATTTCGCCAATCAATATTCGTGTGTCATTGAACGTGTTTTCATCCAACTGACATCCGTTTTAATATTCGTTTTTGAAGATTCAAGCCACCAATCAGTACTTTCATGACAGATATTGGATTTTGCACGATGGGCAAAACAGATACGAACCTATGACGCAGTTGGCAACACTGGAGTATCAAGAGAAAGTGATCGTTGTGAGTACATGTTACACATGGGTCGCAAATTGCTGCTGTATCTTGTTTTCATCTGTTTTTCATTTTTTTCCAATATGACAATGTTTTTATTAAAAATTTTACGATACAGATTCGAGCTGATGCTGACAGTGATTGCCCTTCTTCCATTGGCCCCACTTTTGGGGCTAAATCGTGCAATGTTTTCTGCACCTTCATCGCTCCCTTGGGACACCAAAACTCCACTTTGGAAATGGTCGTCGGTAGATGGCGCGACGGAATCACGTATTTCGATAAACTAATTTCGGACAGAGAATGGACCAACCTGAGGGGCAGGAAACTAACTGTAACTACGGTCAACGTAAGAGAAATTTGATTGTTCTATGCATTGGCATGGACATTGGCATAAAAACCTTTTGGTCCATTTCTCCACTTTGCCCCATTGAAGTCCCACTGAAGTAAGTGAAGTCCGATTTGAAAGACTTCCTTCCTTCTGTGGAATTGCCATTGAAATTTTTGGTCTCATTACCTTCCCGACTTCCACGAAGTCAGAAATTCAGGAAGACAGGGTATATTTGAAGTCGGATGTCATGGATTTCCTGATTTCTGTTGAAGTCCCTTTGAAATGAGAAATTCAAGAACGCTGATAGTCGTCGGAATGACACTGAAGTTCAAGTCCTGCTGAAATCATTGAAGTCAGGCTTGAAGGACTTCCTGACTTCTGTAGATGTCCCACAGGAGAGTCACTGAAGTCCAACATCGTGGACTTTATGACACCTGTTGAAGTCCTACTAAAGTCCCACTGATGTAATTGAAGTCCGATTTCAATGACTTCGTAACACGATGTTCCACTGAAGTCGTTGAAGTTCCATTGGAGTCCTTAAAATCACTCTATAATCCTTAAAATCACACTGAAGTCCTTGAAGGCGGACTTCAAGAACTTCCTGACTTTTTTTGAAGTCCTTTAAGTCCTTGAAGGCGGACTTCAAGAACTTCCTGACTTTTTTTGAAGTCCTTGAAGTCCTTGAAGTCCTTGAAGTCCTTGAAGTCCTTGAAGTCCTTGAAGTCCTTGAAGCCTGTTTACATTACTTTCCTGAAGTCCCACATTAAGCCAATTTTTAAGTTTTTAACCTCAGACCAAACATTAGTAATTAGCAAAACTTGCCTTTCTTTCTTGAAAAGTTAAAGGTCAAAGCCTTCATGATCAGGGATACCTTGTTAATCGATGTTTTCAACCATTATATCGATAGAGAGGCCCAATCCAGGGTGTCAAGAAGAATGGCGCTGGCAAATTGGTTGGTCACGGAATGATCTTCGACATTATCAATATGATGACTAACCATTATAATTTCACGTAAGTTTGAGAATTGCCAATTTTTTATTTAAATAACTTCACTATAGTCAACTTTAACAAGTGGTTATTATGCATATGGGAATGATGCCTGAGTAACTTGAAAGACTTACATCGAAGTGAAATTGACTATACGAAATAGATGTTCGATGTCTGCAAATCTAGGTTTCGACAAGTTACCATGGTTATGTCTGCATTTCGTGTTACCTCGGCTGTAAGCCTGTAACCATGGATGTTTTTCAAGTGGTTCATCCAATGCAACCTGGTCCTTGAAACCATGGCTATGACATCCATGAACGAAATCTTTTTGTGCAAAAGATAAATTCCCTCGAAAAATTGCATTTATCTTAAAGGTCCCTTGACAAGTTTAATGGACAATTAATACACGTCCATGCTTACTAACCAGCAGTTAGACTGTAAAAAAACGAGCAAAAACGATGAATTTTCGCTAATGACTAAATAGAAAAGTTTTGCAAATGAATATTTTTAATTAATTGAATTAACAGCTACGAGGCCATTGTGTCTCCCGATACGTTTTATGGGTCCATGTTGGACAATGGCTCTTGGGACGGTATGATGAAACAAATCATCAATAAGGTTAGTCCCATTTGGTTCCTAGAAAGCTGGCAGAATTTTCTGTGTATTGCACGTTGCCTTCCCAGGAGAAAAAATTTCACAGTAACTTCGAAATTACTGCAGTTGTTTTTAAGGAAATTGAATTTGAAGTAAAAATGAATCTAAAGGTCTGCAGTAATACTACTGCACTTACTTCAGTTTTACTGCATTTTTACTTCAGTTTTACTGCATTTTTACTTCAGTTTTACTGCATTTTTACTTCAGTT
>JAQGAF010006478.1:0-10127 GCA_034687865.1 Kryphioiulus occultus | reverse complement strand
ACGAGTAAGTACGATATGCAAAGTTTCATGAATTTTCGTTGAAAACTGGCGTCTCTGTGATAACGTACTAACCCCCATTCTTTATTCTTTGCTATAACATGTTGACACAGAGTTTTCAGACAAGTTATTTCAGGAAATGATTAATTCGTAATAATATATTATAAAACATGTTACTGAACTTCCAAAACCACTTTTATTAAAAGCGAATCGTCTTTCAAATACGTCGGGCTTTCAACTCTGCTCTGCTGGACAAACTTAACAATCCCCCAACTCGAATTATTTTGATTAAATTCATCATATTGTCCACTACAAAAGATAATGTCTTCTTTTCGAAGAGAATCTGATTGATCCAAAATTTGCCAATTTGATTTGCACTTGAATGAGGAGACAAGACATGAATCTTTTTCACCTAGTATTGCTCTTGTGAATATAGAAAAGAATTGCCCTTTAGCATCCTTATTACCATTTAAATATACTTCAAGCTGAAATTGATATTCCTTTGAACTCGCTTTAAGAGGTTTGCTTATAAGGCATTCTTTCAGACCATCGACCTCGTCTTTCTTCCTTTTTTAATAATTGTCAATTCGCCAAAGAAGGACGTCATCGTTGGGTGCTAGTTGCTTGAACAGCAATGAGATTGGTTCAATTATAATCATAATCAGAATTCGGTCATTTTTTAAGTACCCGTTTTCATCTTGCAACAAACTGATGGGGAAAAATTGCGGATATTGAAAACATGGTAACATCATTTTGTCGGCGGAATTCATGCCAAAACTTGGGCGATCGATTAATTCCAAATTATTTTTCTCTAATGCGTTACTTTGATCCAACAAAATGTATTTTCTTGAGTGTAGAAATGGTGTGGTTGATTTTCCGTTATTAATTAAATCGTCCCTGAATTCAAGGTTAATATGAACAAATTTTCTCATAATATCTCTTAAAAGCTTAGGCTTGTATTTATATCCATCAGAAATATGGAAGAATTCTTCACATTTAATGGTAAGATAATTATCACCCACTAATTCCTGCAGCTTATTCTGGAATCCTGTAATTTTCCAGAGAATGGCGTTAGGTGGCGTTTCTGTGAAATCGCCTGTAATAAAATATTTACGGCATTAAATCTTTACAGCTTGTCTTGTGGCAGTTAATATAAAATAATCGAAAGCTATGACTTTTTATTTGACAAAAATTATAAGAAATTTCTTCGTATTATCATGATTGTTGCAATATAATGAACTATGATAAGTGGGAGTTGAAGTATAAGATTAACACACTACCTCAAATCACGATTAATGTTAAGTTCAACAGCTATGTGCAGCTTGAAGAAACTTTTCTGAGCATATTTTTGTTCCAAAATAATTATAATCACTACGTCTATTCACCATCACGTTTAGATTTTGCCTTTCGCCAGTGCTTAATTTAAATTATAAAAAATTCCTCGATTAATGTAAAAAAATAAATCTAATTGATAGATAGCCAAATGTGAGGCAGAATCATGTACATGTATATCCAACGAAATGGAATGTCCACATGCATGAAAAAAATCTTCGGAGCTTATTATATGCGCTAATAAATTATTAAATTCGGTAAATTTATTTTGTACCTAGAAGAATGCGACGTTCACCAGTGAACAGCTTAGTGTTTAAGCGATAAATTTCAACGTTTAAGTATATAAAAAATAAATTGAGATGGACAATCCAAAATGTAACGTGAAATGGTGCAATTCGAATTAAAATTTAAATTCGTGTTGGTTCGATTTCAAGCAAACTGCACTATATATCCTTCCAGTTTGGATTTAGCCCCAACACAATTTATTTTCTATTCTAATTAAACGTTGGAATTTACACCGTTGAAAGAAAGCCATTCACAAGAGAACACATCATTCTATAAGGTAACAAATATATTTAGCGTATTTAATAATTCATTAGCACAATAATGTGCTCCGAAGATTATTTTTTGAGTTGAGTTTAGATGGCTTGAAAAATTCGGAGAAAATTCGAATAAACTTGATATAATTTAATTAAAGTTTAGTCGAATTTTTCTTTTATGGTGTAAAATGATGAACGAATTCTTACAAGGCCATCAAAGCTCGTCTGAATATTAGAAAAGCCAAAGTCTTCAGTTAACCAGGGTACATCATTAGAAATTCGATAAAAAAACGTTCAACATCATTTCAACAGCAATGTTACAAATAATTTTTCTTCTGCAAACTTAATCATCAATGTTCATAACAATTACAAAAAAATTACCTTGACAGTATTGCATTTTTAAAAGTAATGTTTCCAATTCATCACTTTGTTTACGTTGCATCGATTCCATCTTCACAATTTTCTATTAAATGGTCTAAAATTAGTCAGGCATTTATAATTTTCTGTTAAATGTTTGCAAATTGAGAACCTTACTCCTTTGTGCTCCACTCGAAGTAATTCCATTGATTTTTCACTTTGCTTAAGGGCATTTTTTAGTTGCGTTAATTCCGTTTTCATTTGTGTTATTTCTGTTTTCATTTGTGTATTTGCCTTAGTCAGCTAAAATAGCCAAATAATTGAAAATCTTGTCAATTGATTTGTGTTAACATCAACCCAATAATTAATTCAAGTATTTACTTTACCTCCTTTATCAAACCAGCTTGTACTCTTTTGTCCCGTGTCATAGTGACTTTAAGTTGGTTTATTTCTGCTTTCGATTCTACATTTGCTGCTGTCACCTACAATTTATTATTTAAAGAAAATTGAATTCAGAAAGCATCCAGGATTGTTTTGGGGGAGGGCGACAAAGATTTATAAATTATTTGGAAAAAATGTAGTCAAATATCACAAAGATGGATATCAACCCACATTTCTTTAAAAACAAAAGTGAAATTTGTGCAAGAAAAAACTGAAAACAAATTCAAGATTTTAATTGAGTATTCATGTAAGTCCTTCATTATTAAAGTATCCACTACTCTGAGAAATTCAGTGATTTCCTTCTAAGTATTAAGCCATTGTATTTGCTACAATGATATTATCTATATTGTCTTCAGAAATGTAACAGCACCAGCTATAGGTGCTGACTTACTTCACTCTTCTTCAGGGCGTCTTTGAGTTGAGCATTTTCTGCTCGAAGTGATTCCATTTCTCTTTTGATGTAACTGTAACCTACATCATCATTCAGCTTTAGATTGCAGCATAATTGTTTTATCAATAAGAAATAAAACTCTATTTAAATATGATTTTAATTTGGTACCTTTTTAAGAGCTTCTGCTGTTGGATCTGGCTTGTAGACTTTTGGCAAAGGTTTGTTTGTTGCAAATTGGCATATATTGGCGTGCTTCTGTTTTAAACAAACATTGTTATCGAAACTTGATGTTTTACAACTTCTGAACCTCAATTTTATGTTTGAGCTAATCTAGCACACGAAAGTTATTCAATGTTCAGTGTAGATACGCTGGCAATATTCCACTACCGTGTGACATTTTCGAAATTCTATATAATTTACCAAGAAAAAACCCAACTTGATTTTTGCAGTGCATCCGTTTTTATTGAATTTGCACTCGACCT
Organism: Kryphioiulus occultus; assembly: GCA_034687865.1. Lineage (NCBI taxonomy): Eukaryota > Metazoa > Arthropoda > Diplopoda > Julida > Julidae > Kryphioiulus > Kryphioiulus occultus. Next base: position 6,588 of record JAQGAF010006478.1, on the reverse strand, counting down.
TCATAGCGAAAATATCCCTTTGAAATTTCAAATCTTGTGAACTCTGCACATGCAAATTTCATTTTGTATTTGCACTCTAAATTATCAGCGTTAAATTCGTTTTTAAATGATTCAAAAACTGAAATTACTTACTGTTTTAACTGTGTCTTTGCATTTTGAGCAAGGCTGATTGTGACAATGGAGATAACAATAATTGCAGTAAACATCTCCACAATTCGCAATGCGTTGTAAAATGGCTACATTTTGACAAGAACAACATCTGAACCTACTCAACTGAGACTCATCCTCCACAAATTTTAACTCATGGACTTGGTCTTGCAAACTTTTTATTAAGACGTTCATTAAGGATATTTTCGACATTGTCTTATTATTAAAATTACCCAAGGTGTAATTTAACATAAATTATAACTTACCAGAAATGCTTGAATAGTTCGAGTCAGCCATTAGAAAATGTTAACATAATTGTATCCTGTGAAACTATTTATGAAGAATGACAAAATGATAACCACCTATTGCCAGTATGATAACATAATGTACTTGTGGTGTCTTTTTTGCTTATTGTTTGATAACTAAGGTTCACAGTTAAAGTACTGTATAGTAATAACTGAAGATAAGAGGAAGTTTGCTATTCTGATAAAAATAACTATCAAGCCCGTGGGTGCGCGAATCAGTTTAATTGAAATTGGTTAAGATGATAGATAGTCTATTCTGCAATAGTCAAAAACCAAAGTCTTATCTTTTGATAATAAAATTGTTATTAGAGAGATTTTTTCATGAATGGACATAAAATGATCTGTCATGGGGTGTATAAGTTGTGGTTATATTCAGAAAAAAGAAAACAAGTTGCGTTCTTGGTAAGTGATGGTGACCCAGTTCAATTGGAGGATATCTGGTTTCGCTCGTATGGTCCATATGTTTTTAAACGCTGTTTCAGTACATGTAGGTTGTAGCATGATTTGCATTACATCTGATCTTGCTAGAATTAATGATTGGTTAAATAGATACAACACTGCAAAAAAAATTTCGGTTAATGTATAATGGCAGGTACCTCTTGCAATTATTGATTTCAGACATTTACTTGCTTATTAATCTAATGAATGATAAACTATCGAACTGATATTTTTGCAAAATTTCAAGACATATCCTTGATTTAAAATAAAATATGATGATTTCTTAAAATTTCAAATCGAACATTTTCTTCACTTATGCAATATTAAAGTATACTTTTGAGTTAAATTAAACTTTTCTCATGTTTTATCAGATTAAATAAACCATATGTTAATCTGTCGAAGCAATACGTTTTTGGTAAACAGGGTTTCATTGCTAATTTTTTGGTTGTTCCTTGCCCCAAATTTTATCGGCATATCCGAATAAAACGAAAAATAGAAAACTAATTTCGTTCAACTTATAAATGCCGTGAACATGGATTTCTTAGTATAAAAAGCAAACAAAAATTATTAAAAAGCTCATGTTTTTACATGCACGGTGAGTTTCGTCAAACATTTTATGAAAAATAAGCCTCAGAAATTGCTCATACAGTATGTCAAAAATATGCTGGCCATTTGTTTCGAAAAATAAAACTTCCTTAAAAAGGTGCATTCAAAATTGTATGAATATTTTCCAAGATAAACTTATAGAAAAGCGAAGGATTTTATAAAAGTTTTCGATTTTTGTCATAGGCCTTCACGTTTTTCCACAAAAAAAAAACTGGCAGCTTGTTTAATCCTTTTTTTAAATGAAAGAGTAAATTTCTCTAAAAAATTATCTAAATAAGTATTAATTATTGAACTTCACCCGTAATGGAAATATTAATCAAATAAATAATTTTAAAACATGGCGCTAAAATATGAGGTGCTATGCGTGTTGCCCGCAACTTGGATTCTCGAGACCCATTGCTGTATTTCTTACTCCATGCTTTGTTTGTAAATAAGTGACGTCATTGTTTTTGAAGCTACCATACTGAAAACTGCCCTTATCTGAGAGCACAAACAGAGTTCCTTCCATGTCATAATTTCGAAAACTTTAGATTTTTGACTCGAAAACACCATAATTTTATTGACAGTAGATGACTTTCCACAATTTTATAAATATGAGTTATTTAGCTAACTAATCAGCTTTTTGGCTAATTAGGAATGCGTCGAAGACGTATTTGCTGGCGTATTTATCTTAAATCACGCATTGTGCCTATACTGATAACACACCAAATGTCACCGGTTACAGTTGAGCTGAAAGCAAATACAAAATTATCTAATATGAATAACGACTATTTCAAATCAATGTTGAAGTTTTTTATTTATTTAACATGCATATGGGTTCAAAAGTCGATGATTTTTCATTTCCATAGCATGTTGTTTCAGGAAATATTTAACTCGTAATAATGCATTGTTAAAACTTGTTATTGAACTTGCACAACCACTTTTATTACAAGCGAATCGTTTTTCAAGTACTTCGGGATTTCAACTTTGCCTTGCTCAGCAAACTTAGGAAACCCCCAAACAGAATGACTTTGATTAAATTCATCATATTGACCATCGCAAACGATAATGTCCACTTTTGGATGCGAATCTGATTGATCCAAAATTTGCCAAGTTGACATGCACTTGAACGAGGAGGCAAGACATGCATCATGTTCTCCTAGTATTGCTCGAAATACCTGTGCATGCTGCCAATACATGCAGGTGTTGGGCTTCGTCTTAAATAAAGTTTAGTCGAATTTTCATCTTTCTTGATGCAAATCAATGAAAGAATTCATCTCAAGCCATCTACTTGTAAAATCAACTGAATATTACAAAACTATACATGTACGTTCGTCCTGTTTTCCCAGCCTACTTTATATGAAAAACATTTAAGGAGGCGTTAAAGACTGTCCACTTTAACGAAAAAACTTCGAAGCACATTATTACGCTATTGAATTATTAAATTCACTAAATTTGTTTTTATCCTTGTGGAATGTTACGTTAGCTAGTGAATGGCTTTCTATTAACGGTATAAATTCCAGTTTAATTAGAATACCAAATATAATTGGAAAAAATCCAAACCGGAAGGTGAGAATGTGCAATTCTTTTGAAATCGAGACATCACGTATTCAAATTTTAGAACGAATGGCACTATTTCACCTTTCATTATGGAATGTCCAAATCAGTTTATTTTTATAGTAATAATCGATTTGAAAAATTAAATGTAACTGTTTTAATAATTTGTTAGCGCAAATAGTATGCTCCAAAGTTTTTTGCATGGATGACATACATGTAGGTTTTATCTCCTACTTGACATAAATTTCTTAGATAAAAAATTGAAGTTCAAGTTAAGTACAATACCGGTATTATGAAAACTGCTTTTTTTGTCAATGTAATAAATATTGCAGTAAATCATTGACGTTCTATTTCCAAGCCAGACTTAAAGGATATACATGTATGAACTTGCCTAAATAATTTTATTCAGACTCTAAACAATGCTCAGGACCAAAAGTTTATGTAACAAATTAGCACAATCAAAATGCGTTAAAAATAACTTGTTAATTGACATCATAACTACATTAATTTTACAATCAAGCAATCGTTTAATTTCAACGTGTCATGAATTTTTGTGTACTATTTACATGTACACTGTACATTCTAAAATCGATCGGGGAGCTCTTCTTAAAAATTAAAAGTCACGAATCTAATTAAGCTAGTCGTCGGGCCCATCTAGCTGGGCTTATATTTAGGGACTTTTAGGGAGCGTCCATAAATTATACAACGCTGATTTGCTTATTTTTTGACCCCCACTCCCTTGTAACACTTTGTAACAAATTGTGTACCCCCTCCCTCAATTGTTCCGTGACACAACTTGTTTTATTATGATTTCTCGCAAACTGTGTAAATCATTGTTAATCGACTTCCCTACGCACTGGAGTGCTGAAATTTGGCATACAACTTAACTGATTAAAAATTTTCGTGTTACTTTCTGTATTTTCTCATTTACCAACCATTTTTAACTTCATCTTTGCAGTGCACGAATGGGCTAACTGCATTCGTATTTGGGTTTATTTTCGAGATATTGACAAAGGAAGAACGATGGTGAAATTTTATTTTTCAAAAATGTCACTATTGGCATTCCCTTAAGACTTTCTAAAAATTTCGCTGTATAGCATTTGAAATGGGATATCTATTTCAAATCTGATCTGGGTCTTTTAAAGTCTGGAAAACTATTATGTATATTGTTCAACAATGTCAAACAGCGTTTTTCAAATTGGACAGGACATATTTATGAACAACCGGACAGTGGCGTAGGGGGTTTAAAAACCATGAAAATCCCCGGACGTCCTTTATGGATGGCCCCTACTTATATAATGGGTTGGATATTTGCCAAAATGCCGTAGGCGAAATCTTTCATGAATCTGGCCAGTCGCGGTCAAAGGTCAAGTTCGCTCATCTTTAGACCAATGTATGCGATCGGCAATGCTCTAACCGGTTGATAGGCGTTTATTTGTGCTGTGGTACAGAGACAGAAGCAGTGGCCGCTATCATATTATTAGATGTGTTGGAGGTCCTGCCTGTCACCCATTCATGAATTTTCGTTTAACACAGATCACCATTGTATATTTTTAGTTCATGGTCTGATGATTTGCCATGCAGTCAATAAAGCGAAGGCTCTCCTGTCCCCAAACTGTGCAGATTATCTGGGATGCCATTGAGACCATCCATTATGGGAAACAGCAGTCCTCCATGGAACGCATTCTATCCACCATGAAGAAAAAGTACGGCTTGGAAGAAGGTAAGATATGTTTCTAAGATTGATATTGACAGTGTTACACTTTTAAGCTTTTAGCTACTGTACATGTATTTCGATTAGGGGGACTGGGGTACCTGGAACACTTTTTGTTTTACAGCTATTTCTCGCTTTCGCCTCTATCGGTCCTTGGAAAGTAGGCCGTAAAGCGAAATGCTGTATAACGAATTATGTTGTAGCATACAAACCCATGTTAATTTGGTCACGGTTAATTCAACAGGATCCTTTCCAATTTCACGAGAAAATAAATTAAATTAATACAATTATAACCCTGCATTTCCATTACTTTTTTTAAAAATACATGTACATGTACTGCATACAATCATTGTACATGTTACAAACAAATTACAATCTTGAAGAACACCATAGTTCTAATCAGGTTCTGAAGATGTGCATGGCATACATACATGTAAGAACTGTATATCCACACTTGAGGATGGTCCTGTTTTAAAAATTGATCAAAATTCTGTTATGTCATGTCATGTTTTTGCTTACTCTTTTGAAGTTTTTTGTAGCATTTCAACACTGCGTTCTTCATCAGGATCGACTTGAAGAACGCAGTATTAAATTTGAGTTAAAAAGAAGCAAAACAACACAATTTTGACAAGTGTTTTAAAACAGGGCCATCCTCAACTACAGATTGTGACGATGACAGACATTGCGCATTGTTCACATTGGTCGCCTTGGTTGGCACGTGACATCAGGTATCCCAAATTTTGCTATGACCTTTGGCCCCTAATAGCCCTTAAAGCGGGTTTTTTTGGGTGCAAAAGGAAACTTTGCCATAAATTGAATCCTGAGAGGTATAGAGGTATGAGTGTATATTTCTTTAACCAATTTTCTTGAAACTTTCAAGGGTAATACTTAAAATTTCTATAAAACATTTACAATTTTTAATTTTAAACATATTTTCAATTTTTGGGCACACAAAATGCTACAAAAAACTTAATATTTTTTTACCTTTCTCACTGTGGCCCGTTCAGGATACAGTGAGACAGGCATCGGGTTACAGTGGAATAATGTTAAAACTATTACAAATCGACTAATGCGCTTTAGTAGACTAACGACTAATTTTAATTCTATAATCACAGGTTGCGGAAGATTGAAGAGAGCAGCTTAATAAAAATCAATGTTAATCTCTCACTTAAAAAAAACTCAAACTGGATGCTTACATTTAGAAGCATACTTTTCATAAATATAACGTCTAAGTATTCTTCAGTTTTATGAAAAACGTCCTCAATGTAGCAACTAATGAATTTTTTATTAGAAACCTTTACAAAACTGAAGTCAACTAGTTTATTGAGCTCATTTTCGCATTTAATGTTCGTTTTGAAAGCCATAATACCATAATTACTAAATATCCATGTATTGAAACCAAATTAATGGCTTGTCTCATGGAATATATTCACGTGTCTACCCAGTATCAGTTTTCTTTGCAATTAGTTTTCTATACATTAATGTTACTGTGTGAATTAGCAATTCAGTATAACCAGTCCAGGGCACCATGGGATGGTGTACGTCCTACTGTGCCCCGGGTGATATGATTATGAAAGTCAGGTTGTCACTAAATATACTTAGCACTTATAATAAAAAAATATCTTGAGTCATTATTCTTGAAGTATCAATAGTTGTTAATATACATGAAGATCAATTGGAAAAAAGTCGTTAAAAAGTCTGCAAAAAGTCGTTATTGATGGGAAGGAATCTGGCTGGGTCAATGTGCAATCAGGTGTACCACAATGTAGTGTTTTAGGTCCTCTTCTGTTCCTGTTGTTCGTTAATGACCTGCCTAATCTACTTTCCTGCAACTCTAAATTA
>JAQGAF010006477.1:0-10128 GCA_034687865.1 Kryphioiulus occultus | reverse complement strand
TTCATTTATCTTGACCAGGAGTGTAACAAATCGGCGTTCGCGTCCTCGATTAACGTGTAGCTGAAACTCTCTATTGCCGATACTAACAACTTCACCACAAATGCATTAATTTATTCGAATTCGATTGGTCAAAGCAACAGGATGTGACCATGTGGTAGCACTGAAATTCTCGTAAAATTACATTTTCCCCGTTCATTAAAACATGTAAATGAATTTAACCATCACATTTAAAAGTATGAAAAATCAATGAGGACTGGTGGTGCAATTGTCCTTTATGGAAAAAATGAACTATGGAAATGAGTTTTAAGGATGTTTAAGCCGCTGTTGATGTAGGGATGTCCATGTTAATCATGGCATTAACATGATATTTTAATTCAACTATGGTTAATTTGTTTCTTATCCTTCAGCGTAATCGTGGATGTGGAATAATTTACTGTCGAACAAGAGATTCCACTTCAGATCTTGCTAATGAACTATGTAGAAGAGGAATTAAAGCTGCTGCTTATCATGCTGGCCTAAGTAAGAATTTGCGTGAAGAAGTTCAAGAAGATTGGATGCAAGGCCGGGTAACCGTCATTACGGCCACCATTAGTTTTGGCATGGGCGTTGACAAGGCTACAGTTAGGTAACAAAGTTTCACATTCTACAGAATAATTTTAGAATCTTTAATGAAAACTAAGCTCTGCAACATACAGCAGTGAAATTTTAAACAAGATTACCTGTTTCCTAACCATACTTCCTTTTCGAAACACATCCTTGTAGCCAACTGTCATGATCTCATGATCCCATGATCCCATTATAGACAACGGGTCAGTTTGGTAAATTATTGTGTTTTGTATTGGCATCATTTCAGTGAAAACAACAAGGATTTATCCTATTTTCCTGCCTTTGAACTTAACGGAATTTTTTGGGACAGTGTACAGAGAAATAGAATTTTTTTATTATTTGGTTTTGAGCGATTTAGGGAGAGAAAATTAATATTAGTAAATAGTTGAAGCCTGTTCAATTTTCACTTCTTGAAAATGATTTGGAAAGTCCCTTTTTAGTGCCTGGAGTTTATCTGAATCCTTCTAAACTCAACTTTCCCAAAAAACAGAACAAACACATTTTACCCTCAGCATTTAGGCGCATCCATCTTGCATGAAATGCATGTACAGTATGTAGCTTGGGCTGATTATGATAATATTTTGAATTTGTGGTGTTCTTCATTTTATAGATTCGTGGCACATTGGACTGTTCCACCATCTGTGGCTGCATATTATCAGGAGTCGGGAAGAGCAGGCCGTGATGGTAAAAAAGCATATTGCCGGATCTACTACAGCAAACGTGAACGAGATTCGGTTGCTTATCTTATGAACTTGGGATCGAAAAGGCTTACCAAGGTATTTCATCAGATATGCTAAATGTGGAGTGGGGGATGAATAGAAAAGGTGGGGTTGGCAATTCAGTGGCGACTGTATTTTGGATATGAAAGGTTATACAAGGTCACATTTACATTTGCATATGAATTTTATTTTTACCCTGCACATACCATGAACTGTAGGCCTACATTCTTCAAGGTTTTTCATTTATTTCTACGAAATTTTGCAGCTGAATAACATCCTAGTTTAATGAAAGTATTAATATTCACATTATTTTAAATTCCAGTCAAAAGAAAAGATTGAAAAGAAAAAAGAAGACTTAAAAAGCTTTGACGTTATAGTGAGATACTGCGAAGGTGTAAGGTAGGAATTATGCAGGTTTTAACTAATTTTATGTAATTTATAGAACTGTGTTCTATAATGGGCCTTGAGGGTTCTGTGTGCATTATTGGGGGTTATAGGAATAATATGAGGCCTCAAAAAAGTTTTTGTCATACGACCTTTCATTACCTGCATTCGAATAGTTGTTAAAATGCAATGCATTGTTGGTGTCACCCCCATAGAGCCCTCCCCGTCCTGGGATGACAATTTTTTGGGTTCTTTGCATGGTAACACTAGGGAGGCGTATTGGGTCATCCAGAACCCAGATGTTATTAGTTTAGTTGCTGTTGTGGAAGGCAGCTAGTTTCAATAAAGGACAGATGATGGTTTCGGTTTACAATTTGTGTATATATTTTTTACACATCACATTAGGGTCCCCAGTTCCTTTGCCAATTCCCAATGGTTCATTTGTGAAACATACACCAGCAATTACCCAGGTCTTTGATGTCTTCTGAGCTTGGAGGAGGTCCTCTCCGACTGCTTGGTTTGCAGTCCTTCCACCGACTGACTTTTGACTGCCAGAGGTGTCGCCTTATATACGATTTTTGGCCTCCCACACAATATCCTGGAATGTGTATTGCAAATTGTGTCCATTTTACGGTTTTGTATACCATGAGGAAGATAGGCCATCTTTGCTTATATGCAAATTGTATGTTCTGCACATCCGGTTGGAGATCGAAATAAAGTTCATTTGCATTTGCAAACAGTCATCTGAAGGTGAAGGTCGTCCAGGTGGTCTTAGCCAAATGATTTCACCATTTGGTGAAAATATCAAATCCTTGTTGAAATAAAATGAAATTCGTATGGTTATGCAGATAACACGTTTGGTGGTGGTCCCATCGTTGTGGCTCCATTAGGGTCTTAGAAATCCCACCCACAATTGGATGATGTCATAGTTATGACGTCATCCAGCGGACGTCCAAGGTGTAGGCCCGTGGCGCACGGTCACGGTGAACGGGCCGTCGTACGACAGCTGCAGGGGTGTGCGGACGGCGTCGGGCGAGACGAAGACGTGCGAGGCCGTTGGCAGGACTGCCAGCACAAAGATCTGGAACCCGGGTACCCTCGGTCAGCTCGGCGCCGCAAAAGAACGCAGGCTTCAGTCGATCGATTCCGGCGGTCATGGGCTTGCCGCGGACGTCCAGTGTATAGGCCTGGCCGTGTCACGCGCTCACGGCGAACGTGCCGTCGGACGGCGGCTGTAGGATCCCCAGTAGGACGAAGGGCTGGACGTTGCACCAACTCTCGGTTTGGTGCCCCATTGGTGCCTCCATCAGGCCGATCGCTTCCAGGTGTTAAGCCGTCGTGCATATTCGTTCCGTCCCCAGAACGATGGCTTGGTAGTGGAACAGGGACGACTCGAACTGCCGGTCCTGGTCAGTGGTGATGCTGGCGGGGCAACAAAAGTGGGCGATCCATCCACCCTGCAACACATGGGCAATGGCCTCGGCCCTGATGTCGTGGATCGGGAAGGCCTCGGGCCATCGGGTGAAGCGGTCCATGCACGTAAGGAGCTACGCAAAGCCACGGGACGGAGAGAGGGGGCTGACGATGTCCACGTGGACGTGCTCGAACCGCTGCCAGGGTAGGGGGAACGATCCGAGCAGGGCATGTGTATGGTGGCTAACTTTGGCCTGTTGGCGCGGCACGCACTGCCTGCACCAACGGGCGAAGTCAGCTCGGAGGGTAGCCGGGACGAATGGGCGTGCAGACGGCTCGGTTGAGTTGCACCATAGCGTCTTGTCGGAGTCGGGAATGGGGACAGTTCGAAGCACAAGGGCAGATGACTCGGGGTCGGCCAAGAGTGCCTGGAGCTCTGGGTCGACGGCTACTGGGACCGATATCACCTCGATGCGTGAGAGGGCGTTGGCGACGACGTTTTCGGCCCCCTTCACGTGCCGGATATCGGTCGAGAACTGGGCCACGAAATCGAGGTGCCGGAGTTGGCGTGGGGAGGTGCGGTTGGTCGTCTGGCGGAAAGCAAATGTCAGGGGCTTGTGGTCGGTGTAGATGGTGAACTCGCGACCCTCGACCATATGTTGGAAGTGCTTGACTGGTGCGTATGCCGCGAGTAACTGTTGAACGCACCATCCGCCGGTATCAGCTTGCGGCTGAAGAACGCCAGTGGTTGCAGCTCCCCGTCAGATGCATCCACGAAAGGGTGATGCGAACAGGTGGGCGAGGGTGGCCGCTTCCGCGAGATCCCACTTGCAGCGAGCCAATACTGCGCGGGCCTCGGGTGTCTAAGCGACGGGGCGGCGATCGCTCTTGTGGCCGTCCATGAGGTAATCATGGAGGATCGCTTGGTGTTCCGCAGGGTGGGGGATACAACGCCGGTAAAAGTTCAGGATGGCGAGGAGCCGTCACATGTCCCGCACTTCCTTCAACTTGGGTAACTCGGCGATGGCACGGACGCGCTCTTCGCGCTCGTCCGAGACTTCGTAGCCAAGGTAGATAAGTGCGGATTTCCCGAGGACGCACTTCGGCAGGTTGAAGATAATCCCGTACTGCCGAAACTGGTTGAAGACTAAGAAGTCGCAGCCATCGAGCGTTGCAAAGTTCGAAAGCCATCCCCGGGAACTCGAAGATGCCGAAGCGGGTGATGACGGCTGTGTTGGGGACATCAGCTGGGTTGACGGATATATAGTGGTAGGCACGCGTGAAATTGAGGGAGCTGAACACTCGCCTACCGCGGAGCACTTGGGTGCAGGGTATCGGTCGGGGACCATCGCGTCATTCAGTCGGCAATAGTCGCCGCATGGTCGCCAGTCACCGGACGCCTTCTTGGCGAGAAAGAAGAGACTCGTTCATTGGGACTTTGAAGGGCGGCAGATGCCTTGCGCCACCATGAAGGCGAACTCCTCCTTGGCCGCCTTGAGTCTGTCGGGGGAAGACGGTGGGCACGAATGTAGACCGAGGGCCCACCGTCTCGATATGGTGGACGACGTCGTGCTTACATTGGTGGACAAAACATAGGCAACTGGTTGATAAACGATCTTCAAGTTGCGAAAACAAATAATATTTATGGCTTAAATATAGCTGCATGTACATTCCATATTTTTAATAATCAAAAGTATACATTTTTCCCTGGAGAAAACAAATGCAACTTCGCACTAACTTTCAGATGTGGCTAAGTGGATAACAGTGTTGTTTAGTGAAAATACAGGTGGAAATTATGTGCGCCGGTTACTAGGAAAACGCTTAGATCCACGTTATTGCCAGAAGACTGTCAAGCATGGTGGAGGCAGCGTTATGGTCGGGGATGTTTTTCCGGACAAGGCACATGCATCGTATTACTGGAATCATAGATAGTTTCATGTACAGGGACATTCTTCAAGACGTCATGTTACCTTTTGTAGATTGGAATATGGCATTGAAATGGTTCTTCCAGCATTACAACGATCCAAAACACACATCAAAGGTGGTCAAAACCTGGTTCCAGGACAAGCACGTGCAGGTATTAGAGTGGTCACCTCAATTCCCTGACCTTAACCCAATGGTGCGGTGGGGGATTGCGGATAGCAAAATTGACCGTAGGAGCGTGCGCAGCCAGGATCAACTTTTTCAAGCAATCGAAAAAGCCTGGAAAGAGATCCCACAGGACATCGATGAAGTTGATTGAGTCAATGCCCTCCGGTGCAAGGCAGTGATTACAAACAATGGTTTGGCCACTAAATATTAAGAAAAGTCCCAGACAGTCGTGTGGCCATAGAGCGAGGAGGTTAGTGGACGGACGCGGGCAGTCGTTGGATCCACATGTCCCGCAGGAGGTCCTTGGTGCGGTCGCCGACCAACTTCTGCATTCGCCGGTACAGTCCTGTCGGCTGGTCGTCCCCGAGCTCGAGGCCGGGAAAAAGTTTTCAGCCTGGCGGACTCGGAGTCCGAGAACTCGGAGATGAAGCACTGCTTCAAGGCTTCGTGTCTTTGTGTGGGTTAAGATGATATCGGAGGCGATCTCCGTGGTGTTAGTGTACAGGACTTTTGCGACTTTACACGGAACTTCGCCTCGTCCGTAGTGATATCATGGGCTTCAAAATTGTACTCCAACAACTGGAACTACATGGCCAGGTTGGAATGGAAGAAGGCCGTAGCCTTGAAGGTGACGGCGTTCACCTGGGGAGCCGGGGCCGCTGTTGAAGCTTCGGACTTGAAGCTCGGAAAGTCCGAAAGCAAGTCGTTGGCGATGGGAGTCGACATATCGATGAGTTGACTGCACACAACGAAAGTCCGTCGAAGAACGCTACAGGGTCTCGTGAGGGAACGTGTAGGAATGCTACAGGGTCTTAGAAATCCCATCCGCAAGACTTTTCCACTTGGACACTGTTGGATGATGTCATATTTATGACGTGCTTGCAATTGAAGTTAATATAAACCAATCAAAATAGGTTTATGAAAAGATGCTCATTTTCTGAATCCATTGTTAATTGTTGTATGGTCATAATGACCTCGCCCAGTGATGCATCATTGTTTTCCTTTGTCCACTGTATTGGGTTTGTCCTACTGTTTGGGGATGATGTCTGATGACGTCATGATGACTTTGATGAGGCCATCATGACCTTCAATTTTCATTTCACTGCCTAGTTGTGGTGCAGTGTTACAAGATTGTCAGTCAAATTCCTTTCGCAATTGATTAGTTTTTACTAATTATGTGGTGTTTGGGGCATTACATAGGCTACCATACATGATTTCAAACGTATTTTTTAAAAGTTAAACGTTGTTAAGTGACTTTGCTCCTTAAACTCTAAATTCGAGTTACATTAGCCCGGTTACAAGCACTTCCTGAAAATTAACTGAGCCACCACAGCTCATGGTAAATTAAATTCAAAACATTTATTCACTAGAAGATTGATGGATTAAAATTGCGGATCAATTATTCTAACTTATTTAAAATGGTTAAATTACAATGCAACAATTTACAATTTGTTAATTCGACAGAATAAGTTATACAGTACGACACAACAGTGTGATGGCATGATGCACGATGTGACAATGTGGGGTTCCAGTGTGGATGAAAGTTACCCTTTCTCACATGGGCATTTTATAGGAGTTTGTTATGTGTCATTAATGCGAACTAACATTCCAATATAGATTAGAAGTGGTCAAATGGGCAGTCCATCCAACTTTGACTCTTGTAAAAAGGACGCCGCACAGTGTATTCAAATCCATAAAAGGTGGCGAAAAATCACTGGATAAAACTTGAAAATTATTATTAAGGGTTGTTACTTACGTATAATAACATATAATGTTTATAAAATGTGATATTTTATAGTTCTGGTGAAATTAGGATATATTCATACATAATAAGATGTGCAGGTTCATTACAGATGCAAATTAGGGTCACTGCTGCGGGGTCAGCAACAGTGGGTCAGCTTTTTGTATTTGAACACTGCGCCATTAAGTCTGTGAAAATGATATTGGAAACGTCGTAAAAAGACATGAAACACGTTAACTTAATAGGAAACTGTCCAATGTGGTATTTAAATGTGTTTTTTTTTTATTTAGTAATTTGCATATATTATATTTGGTATTTTACTGGTATTTTATTTGGTATTTTTTTGGCATTCAGAGGTTCCTTGTAAGATGTTTTTCCTTAGGATTTCCTGGTTTCAGGACCCGGGTTTGGGACTCGTTTCGGCTTTCCTGATTGTGATTTATGGGTTAATACAATCCCGCCCCCCATTCAAATGCCGGAATTATTCCTCAAAATTGGTCATCTTTCTATCCTATTCTTCCTGCTACCACACAGCATCATTGATGCCATTTGGTGGGAAGGGTTGGTTCACCCTTACACTTAATTCCTTCTTTTCACTCAGACATAGATAAGATAACGACTGTCTGGGTATCTTTAGTTCTACAATGAAGATTGCCTTCGACCATGACCATAATTGCCACCTGGTCTTAATTTTCTTAAAGTGTCAAAATTGGTTTTTTAGTTTTTGTTAATGCATTTGCATACAATTTTGCACATGTAATTACCATATGTGTATTGTATGATGATCATGGATAGTTTAAACAAGCATATGATTTTATTGCCTCATGCTTACTATTTTCATTGCTGTTTTACAGTTGTCGTCACAGTGCGTTCACAAAATATTTCGGTGATGGACCACCCAACTGCAACAAAATGTGTGACGTGTGTAAAAATTCTTCAACTGTTCAGAAGAAATTGGCTGCCTACCAAGGCACTGTGTATAAGACCTGCATGCGAAGTGAGTCTTCATTCAAGGACCTGTACGAAGGTGGAAGGCAGTCCAAAAAAAGGTAGGTCAACTGATGTGTATCTATCATTTGGGGAAGCAATTTGATACATTTGTCTAAATGTTGCAGCAGCTACGACAGTGATGATGGCAGTGACCGAGAAGTTAATTATGAGAAGAAAGCAGCCTCTGAGTTGTCCAAAACAATAAATGAGCAATTCAAGATTCGGAGAGGAGTAAGCATTACTAGTTCATTCTACCACCCTAGCTTGCTGGATACTCCCAAATGAGTTCTAAATAAATAACATGCTACGACTCATATTAATAGAATTCGTTGTTATTTAAAGTTAACTTTTTACATTGAGAGGCCTATTTGTCAATGCCACATTGAACATGAAATATTGTAAATTATTCAAGGAACTTTCTCTCCGTAATAGATTTAGCTTATTTGTTTAGCAGGAAATCGCCAGAAAAACTCAAGCAAACCTATAAGCGATGCTTCTGTAATATCATCAAAGTCGATCTTTACATCTCGAATGATACAGTCACAAAACAATTTACAAAACAGCTGCAACCTCTTCTAAACATTCCATCTTATAACTCAGCAGCAGATAATGCTAAAATTTCACCACTGGGAAATTCCAAAAAAACTTAAAGATATGCTTGTTTGACATCATCTTACTCGATTAAGATATATTGTCTCAAATAATATGACCAACAAAACTTAGCGAAATTGCTGCAGTCATTTATAGATACCCTGTAATTAGCAAATTGAAATAATTCTTATTTTTCCAAAAAAAATTGCCTATTATCATTTCTGTTATTATTACTTAATGTTAGCGTTTCAAAAAAAGAAAATCTTACAAAAGATGCAGTATTTGGGATCGTTTTCAACATCTGAAAATCTTCATTGTTCCCATCGTTATTAATTTTACAGAAAAAAAACTTTGAAGGAAAATACAATAAAAATGCATCTTTTCGTGATATAGAGTATTTCTCAAATTTTCGCCTATGACAATTGACGGCACCTGGGTCAATATTACCACATATGACCGACCCTGCTAATGATTGTAACGCGCTTTAGATTTCCTTCGATAAATGAAAATCTTGAAGGGAGGATAAATACAGCTGTCAAGCGAATTTGGGTCCTCCTTAGCCTTGTCTGATGTACGAGTGTTAAATTGGAAAAAAAAGTTTGTTTGAAAATGCCTTGGAATTTTGCAAAAAATTAATGGGAAAACCTGCAAAATTCAGGGAAGTTTGATTAAAGATTAGGCCAGTCACTCTGGTTTAGCAATGGTGATAAAAATTCGTTTCCGGAAATGTGATAAACCTGAGTTTACAACTATGAGTTTAAGAAAGCCAGCATGCTACCACCGACTATCTTTTCATGCAGTTTTTTCTTGCATATTTTAAATTGGGAAGCACCAATTTCTTTGAAGTGATTCTGTCTACTTCAGTTGTTATTCAGTTTTTTAAGTTAGCTTTTTGTTGAATTCGGTTATAATAATTTCTTCGTCAATCTTGTTTCAGGCTGCAAAAGATAACAGTTCCGGCGAGCAAGGTTAGTCTCATCACTAAGTTTCTGTTGATGGAAATTCTACGACTACTAAAATCACTGTTTTAAATTATCTCAGGTACAAATCGATTTCTTATGAGTTCATCAACCACCATAAATGGCCTTAACAACAAGGTAAGTTTTATCAAATCAGCTTCAATATCTCTTTTGCATATTCAGTCCTTGTGAGAGAACGAATTTCAATTTAATTCACCATGTCTTCTAGATGTTTTCAAAGTAGTAAAGTCATTTTAAGAACACTATAATTTTATGTTTTAGACACGAGGGGATTACCTCACATGGCTAGAAAAGGCATTGACGGAAAATCTAAAGAAGTGCGAAAATAAGGATGTGCATCCAGTCATGAGGACAAGGTAAGTTCTGACAGCATTTTGTTTTTTAGAGCAACGTAAAGCTCTTTGTTTTCATTTATCAAGTTTCGCTGTCTTGGGCACCTAAAGACTGCAGAAATCTTGGACGTTCAATTCAATTTCAATTCAATTCAACTCAGTACCCTACAGTCAGCAAATAAATGCCAAGTGGTAGGGGGGTCATACCCATTTTCAGGAGAATTCTCCTACGTCAGTGGCGATTTAGACAACATCATTGTTAAATTGAATTTGAAGTGAAT
>JAQGAF010006476.1:0-10130 GCA_034687865.1 Kryphioiulus occultus | reverse complement strand
GATATAATATATAACGGAAAATATATTCCTAATAATAATTGTTTACGTTATATATTATTACCGAAATATTTGTTATATGCTACAAACATAATAACTTTTTTTGAATATATGTGGAATATATTACGAATACATCTGTATTTTTATAATATATTATTCACAAATAATTTTTCCATATAGGAAGAATTTTGGAAATTTCACAAATATTGAAATATACCAGCGTCAAATTTATCGTGTGTTTATCGATAAGTGCTACGCTATTAACTAGCTCTCCAATGATAAATATGTTAACTGGGTGACAAACAACCATCCAGTAAACTTTTTAATTAATTTCCCTATAGGATTATCGTAATCAGGTTGAATTTATAGGTTTTTCCCCAGCACCAATTTACGACGTTAGTAAACATCCTGCCAAATTAATAGCAATGTTCATAAAACATTTAATTTAATAATCTGGGCAGATTAATTACGTTGGTGACAACATATTTCGTAACCAAATTAAAATGTCGTGATGATACACAACGTCTAAGTCCAAGAGGCGATGGAATAACGAAGTTGATTTTATGCTGATAATTAACTAGTGTGGAAAGTTTTTAAGAGGTGACAATAAGTTGCATGCATTTTTTTATCGGAGGTATTCACGGCAAAAGTTTTACTAACCCCGTTGTACAATGAAGTAATCCACGTAAATAATTTTAATATTCGATTTTCGGATATATCGAAAACTAATAATGAAAAAAAAATTGTAAAAATATTGACTCCTAACACGCCCTTGACGATGTCAATATGAAGTGAAATGGTTCAATTACACATCAGTGCATTTCCAAACATACCTTCTCATATTTGTGTTCATCGCCATGTCCAAACCTTTTGCAATGTTTTGAATGAAAAGTCAACGCTGAAAACCCCGTTTTATAAACAAATTGACCTTATTTCCCGCAGTTTGCATGAACTGCAATGTGCCGATAGGACGAAGGAAATTTGTCAATTTAACAACACCAAAATAAATAGTGCCCATAAAATAAATAATGTCAACTGATGAAAACAGTATCGAAATTGAAGGGCATTGCTCGCATACTTCCAATGTATGGAGGTTATTTCCATGTATTTGAAAATTGCTTATTTGTTCAGGCATACTATGCAGCTACTGTATTATAAATTTAAGGTAATGTTTGAAAATCACTATTGTATTACTATTGTATTACTATTGTATATCTTACAACAGAGATAATTAAAGTTTAGGCTTAATTACAATTAAATGTAAAGTTTCATTAGCTTAAATGCAATCATTATTTAAAATTTTTATTTCATTTCATGCATTTACCATTACTCACTATACTGTATACATATTGAGGCAAAAGTAACTATTTTTAAATAACTCGAAAAAGGAGAGAGATATCATTTTAATTGGCTGACGATTGAAACGGAAGTAACAGGTGAGGATTCCAATTTTTTTTTTAATATTTGCAACTGTTAACTACTAGGTTTGTAAAGTCCCAAAAAAGGCATATCTACACGCACTTCTAAAAAAGACAACAAAAATGAATTCAAGTTGAATAAAAAAAAGTTGGGAGGATTTTTTGTAATAGAAATAGAAATGTTTTAATATAAATTTTTAATCGTATTAACATTGGAGACAGTATTGGGTATGCTAATTTAACTAGCAGCGAAAACGCATTTTTGATTTCAATTTTCACTGTAAATAAAAACAGGGCATAGTTGTAATTCATTTTTGCACACTGTTTTTAAAGGATGCCCCTCAGTTAGAACGGCTACCATGGTAACCCTTTGATGTACATGTACAGTATATTATTATGATAAAAAGAAGAAAATCTTTAAACTCACTTCGCCTTGTCATTTATCAAATGTAAAATATTAAGGTATCTTGAGAAAAACCTATTATGCCAAGTACATCGAAGGTCATATCTGAGCACTAGCAAGTGAAGATTCGAAATACTAGGTTAGGCAACATAAATTGCTTACTAAAAATTTTTTAAACATATTTGAGGAGGTCAGACATCATTAAAAGACCTAGAAATTAACTTTTTTATTTTGATTAACTCAGAACGTCATAGAATTGATAATTGAAACGCCTAAATGTATGGATTAAAGTTATACAGTAGAACCTCCAAAGTTGACCACCTCCCCATATTGACCACCCCCTATGTCGACCACATTTTAATTGACCGGATGGTCACCACATTAATTTAATGAAAGGAAGAACTCTAAATGTTGACCACTTGAACTACGACACACAATACTAATTTACTCTGTATGTTGACCAGCATGGCCTTAATACTGTATGCTCTACATTAGTGTTACATTACAGCTTTAAAAGTCCAGTACTACTGTACAGTACGTGTAATTGCTGGATAAATTTGCAGCACATTAGCAACACTGGTACTGCATTACGAACATTTTAATAAGATTATTCATGAATGATGAATGATGAATGATTAGTGGAAAATCTAAGTACATGCTGTATATGGAATTAAAATCCTGAGTCAGTAAAAGCCACGTTGCATATGTTGACCACATTCTTATTCTTATGCCCCTTGGGTGGTCAACTTACAGAGGTTCTACTGTAGACTTAAATGTCAATTGCATGCATGAACAGCATGTGTGAACGCATGCATAATGAAATTTTCAAATAAAATATACATTATGATGATGTTGAGAACATCTTAAACACAAAATAACATCTGTATCTTGGTTATGAACAACAGTCAAATTAAAGAGGTTCTAGTGTAATTCAAAGTTATGAAATCTCCTGACTTGTTGAAACATTTTCAACATTTCCCAGACTATCCCAAGTTTACCAGTCAGTTACAAATCCCATGACTTTTCCAAGTTTCCCAGGTTGCCCAGGTCTTGTAGGAACCCTTATGTGGATTGCAACCCAAAGTTTGATTTTGAAAAAATTATGAGTTTATTTTGAAAAATTGAAATTAAATTGAAAAGCACGTTACTGTGATGATGAAATGCTTGAACGCCCCCTTAAGAGATGATATCTTTTAAATGTCAATTGCATGCTTGAACATCAAGTTTAAACGCACGCATAATTAAATTCTAAAATACAATTTACATTATGATGTTGAGAACATCTTAAACACAAAATAACATTGTATCTTGGTTATGAGCAATAGTCAAATTACAGAGATACAACTGTAATTCAAAGTTATGAAACCTCCAGACTTTTTGAAACATTTTCAAAATTTCCCTGACTATCCCAAGTTTGCCAGGTCACCAAGGTTACCAGTCAGTTATAAATCCCCTGACTTTCCAGGTTTTCCAGGTCTTGTTGGAACCCTGATGATTGATTTGAACCCAAAGCTTGATTTTGAAAAATTGATGAGTTTATTTTGGGAAGCTTTTCGTTGATGTCGACGTTTATCTAGTCTTGCTAATAAAACTGCGCCTTAAAAAAGCGCAATGTGAAATGACTTCCAAACTCGTAATCGACAGTGTCGCCCCCTGGATTAAGTACCAGCTCTGGCCAAATCGCTCCAGCAGCTGGTTCTCGTATGAAAAACGCAATTGAACGGTCAGTGACGAGCCATTTGCTGAGACCAGTGCATTACAACGTGCTAGCAAGGTCTACATTAGGCCACTCTAATATCTTCCCTTTTTTCTCCAATGTTAAAGAATGCAGCGATGGCAGCAGCAGCAGCAATATCAATGCAAATCAGCCATAAAATTCGCGCAGCAGGTGCCCCATCAGGGCCACCAAAGAGGCTGCACTTAAAATATATAGTCTCACAGCAACCAGTTACAAATATACGATATACCTTATATCCAATTGCCGTACAGGGGGAAAATTTTTTTTTTTCAATTTGACGTTTCACCTAAAAACGCTGCATTTTGCAGGAAGAAGACGTATTACTTCCAATGAGCAAAGGTGCACTTAAACGCAAGCGAGAGAGGCATAAACCGCCATTTTGAATTTTTCAGAGTGAAATTAGCGTACAGAGGTGAATCCTGGGAGACTTATGAGAGAAAAACGCAACTGAAAAAGGCAAACGACTGAGCTCGCTCCTGTTGCAGAGGTAATCTGAGCTAAACGTGGTCTAGTGCCAAACTAATGGCTTGTTAAGCGTGTATTCATTAGTGAAAATTAATTACAAACTCAAAATTTGAATTCTAAGAGAAATTGCTGTGAAAACAATGCGTTCAAAAATGTTAAATACAAAGATCATAGCAAAAAATGCAACCCAATTTCCTTGACTTTCACTGACTTATCAAATAAAAAATATCACATGTAATTAAAATTAACTATCTGCAACAGCACAACTGACTACATTTTTTGTATTTTTCTGTTAGGAAGACAGGCCAAATCTTCAATTGAAATTCCCTGACTTTTCCAGGTTATCCAGACAGTTCCAAGAAACAATTTTTACAAATTTGATCCAAGCAAATATGGCATATGGCGGAAAATTTTGAAATTATAGATCTGATCACGAAATGATGGAATTAGTCAACAATTTTGATGGAAGAATAACATTAATGATTAAGAGACTGCCAATTTAGAGACTACATATTAATAATGTTGTGAATAATAGTGGTTTAAACCACAAAATAGTTGTGCAACAGCAAATTTCCATACAGTTTGAATTTCCCTGACTTAATGGTAAAAATCTCAAAATTTCCCTGACTTTCCCTGACGATATGAAACCTGAAATAACACAAGAAATCAGGTTGCTAGTAAAACTGTCAGAATGATGTTTTGTTAACATATCTGGAACATTAATATGAATATACAAATGTTGGCGTTTGCCTAAAGAGGACATTGAAATTAAATTCATTAAGAAGTTCAGACCTGGCTTGGTGTTATGCGAAACCTCATAATTGTCCCCTCAATACTTCCCAACATATTCCCCTGGAACCAACCCTGAGTATTGGTACATTTTCAAAACATGCAAGTATAAATCTTTTTTTTTTCAAAAGTTACCACCAGTGAAATTTGTTTTCAAATTTCATAAAAGTAGTCACAGTAGCCTACTGCTACTGTTACATGGGAAAACGCTTATTTCAAAATTATGTAAAAAAGTTTAAACGTGTTTACATTTGGAACCATTTGTAAAAAATACATTTGAATTTATAACCCGATCTTAATCTTAAAATTTCCCGAGGGCTCCAAGTTTTAATTTATAATTTTAATTTTTAAAAATGTTAATGTCAATACAATTGAAATTAATCCCCGATATCAACATCGTGTTTTCTGGTTTTTATTTGAAAAATCTACTGAAGTTTTTATTTTCCTGCTACGTGAAAGATAATGTCAAATTACCCATTTTTTGTCATTTTAATCTACAAGTGAAATCACGTAGTCCTCTGTATATGCATAGATTAAAACTGAGTTATAAATTCAAAGTTTACTAACAGAAAGTTTTTCAAATGGTACAGCCTAATACACACTGTACAGTATTAATCTCATGTTCAAGAATTTTGTGCCTTTTGTACAATTACCCAACAGTTTTTTCCCAAATAGAGAAAGAGTCACACATTTAAGTTAGCATTCAGACTACTTGTTCACTACACATGCAAGAAAAAGTCATTATTCACTGGAAATTGGTTAGTTATAATAGATTCTCCTTACTCACAATCACAGTTTAAGAAGAAAATTCCAAGGACCCTTCAGTGAGCTTTAAAGGTCAATAATACCACAAAATACTCAGGTGGTGCAATTTCCCCTCTGTATGTGGGTTGATAGGCTGAACAATGTTCACGCAAGAAATGAAATTGTCAAAATCAGCTGACACACTTGTGGTCAACTCAATCTAGAAAATAGCAATTATTTCACCGCTGTTTATGGCAAAAACAACAGCTAGGAAAAAGCACCTTTCCCAAAAGTCATCGCACTTTCATCACTTAGGAGTTACTATTAATGAAAGGTTATTAGATCGGCATTAGCCAAGTTTATCTATGAGAGGAAATCGAGAGGAGGAGATGAAAAAAAATATGCGGTTGTTGAGGTGTAGGAGGAGGATCAAAAACATTGAGTGAACAGGAAAAACAACAAGCTCTCTCGTGCTTCCAATTACTGTCTTTATAAGCATCAACAATAGCAAACACAGCATGTTGTTCATTTAATAATAAATAGGTGAGTGCATCTGTAGACATCTGTATATGCATCTAGATGGAGATGAACTAATACCAAAATAATTCACCATAAAATCAATAAAGTTAGTAGGCTAGTTGAGGGAAATATGCCCATTACTAGCATAATTTGTTTTCAAACTTCAAGTCTCGAGAGAATCGAAACAGTCTTTGTTAACAACTTGAGAGCTTGTACCATTTTTGAAAAGCCATACTGAAAACGCAACAAGTAGGCTAGATCACATTTCTTCACCAATAAATGTGTACAAAAATGACTTGATATTTGCCAAAGTTTCATCATAACATTCAATTTTTAATTGAATTGTAAAAATTGAGTTATGGCTGCAGGCATGAATAGTTAGTTGTTAGCTAGTGTAAGGTTTGGTGTCCATTTGAGAGCAGACAACAAAAACAACCACAGCGAGAACCCCAAATACTGATTTCGTAAGCATTGATACCTCTCAGAAAGCTTGTAACCTCTCTCGAATTAAAACTAACAAGTGGACATGCAGGGTTCTCCCAGAAATGAAATTTTTAACTTCCCTGATTAATCCAGGTTTTAAATCAAGTTTTCATGACAACCCTGACTACTGAAAATGCAAAAATACGACATATAGCAATGAAAGAAATGTAAGAATGAGTTCTCCAAAAACAAGAGAGAGAACACATTTTCATCAGAATGCAGGAAATTTAGACTAGTTTTTAAAATTGAGAATTTTGATTAATTTTCTCTACAAAATTACTTGCCATCTCGACTTTGGGGTTAACCAACAGACAGCCACGTGAAATGTGCTGAATTTTCCCCGACTTTCAGGTAATTGGCTTCCCTGAATTTCCCTGACAAAAGTAGTCCATTTTCCATCAATTTCCCTGACAAATTCAGTCCATATTCCCTGAATTTACCTGACAAAGTAAGTCCATTTTCCCTGAGTTTCCCTGACAAAGTCAGTCCATTTTTCTTGAATTTCCCTGAGAAAGTCAGTCCATTTTCCCTGAGTTTCCCTGACAAAGTCAGTCCATTTTCCCTGATTTTTCCAGATCTTCCCAATCTCGTTGACCATTCCAGGTTTTCGAGGTATGGGGGAACCCTGTGTCACTGAGAATTAAGTCTGAGAGTAAACAGCACGAGAGTTGACAGGTTTCTTCGTGTCCGAGCACCATTGGTAACTCAAAATATCAAGCCATTAAATAGTTGGGAGTAGTCAATATCCTTCTTCAATAATTTATTTTAAAAAAAGTCTAATCAGTTTGCAGAATTACCTGCACTGAACAAAGGTTAGCAAAAATCTAGTGGGCAAGGTTGAGAGTTCATGCAGAGATTTCACTCTAATCCCAGTGGTCCAATTAAACAAAATCCAACGCGTTTTGCACCATAAAAGTAGCGACTTTTAACCCTAACGAAATCGGGGTCAGTTCTAGACGAGTTTACGAGCGTATGTAGACTCAGAAATTTGGGCTATAAAGCTAAAAATTACTTACATGTACATCTCAATCCTCCTGAATCTCTAGATCTACTGCATATTAATTTAACATAAAAGCTGTAAAATGTCATCAAGGTGTTGAGTAAAACCTGCAGAAAGTTGCGTAGTCCTACATGGAGTTCACCCACACTACCGAGTACCGACAAACAAACAACTGGGCAAACTTCCGGTAAAACCCGCCTGACTACCGGCGGCCATCTTGAGACTCACACATGGCAATTCAAATTTGACTAAGCATGGAATAAACACGTCATCAATACTGTACATATTATATTATGAGTGATAATTATGTGCACAGTATAGACGGAAAACATTTAAGCATTCACATATTGCATACATATTATAAGGAACATACAACACATCCCAACACATTATAACATATTATAAGACATACACAGATAGATATACAAATAAGATATGCAAAGATATACACATCCCAACACATTATAATTAATGATAAATTGGTTTCGTTTCTTAGCTCCACCTAAATAGAAGAGTTAATGTTCAAGATGGATGTAACTTAATTAGGGGCAAGGTCACAACCTTTCAACCTCGAAATGCATTTACAAATTACGAGCCCAAATAGCCGTAGAAAAAATTTGGATACATTATACTTGAAAAAGCAAGGCAAAATTCCACATTCTGACGTTAAACTAATGCGTATTAGTGCACGGTGAAATTCATAATCAAAATAAAAGCCATGGAGGTTTGCATTTTTGGCAAGCTTCAAACCTAGCCGTATCCTCTAAATAAATAATGAGTTATCGAGAATAAGCAGGGCGAAAAAAAAAACCAAAACAAGCTGAAATTTATTGCTTGATTTCTTCAACGGCGCTATAAACAAACTAATGCAGTAGAGTCTCGTTTTTTTAAAAGTGCATATTATCTAAATTATATTCACCGAAGTAATCCGGATCGATAGAGAAAGTTGAGACACGAGAGAGCTATACGAGAGCAATTTTCATAACAAAACACGACCTTGTTCACTATTCATGTGATGTAAATCATATTTGTTAGCTTTGTTGCATGCCAACCTTGGGATGATTTTTCGCCTTTGTAAACGAAATTATTTTATACAAGACGATAATAAAAGTCATACGAGCGTATGCAGAAGCCTCCGGAAATCCTTTTGTGTTTCTACGAGATTTACTTTCGTGTCTTAAATTATGAAAAACTCAGATTGTCAAAAGTTTCCAAATGCATTTTACCATAAGTGTACAGTAATTGAGATACCACTTCGCTTATGTAATTCAAAATTCGCTAAGTGATTGGTTTTGAGCTTCATCTCATTGAGTTCACCAAGACATGGCATTTTCAGTTTTTTTAATATTATCATGTTTTTTGCATTGTATTAAACTTCACCTGCACACGTGCAATGGATAAAACACGTTTCGGTAAAGTATGAAAAATGCCGTACACAAGATAATTAAAAGCAATAAAATTGTAAACGCGGATGTATTATATTATATGCATTAAATAGGGTATGTAAAAACAACAACGTTAGACATTAGAACATTAGAAAAATTACATTAAAACCACTTTAAAAGACTATAGATCGGCTTTAAGAACGACTTTAAAAAAATAGTAATGGCAATGTATAGCAAAAATACGATGGAGGAGACGTTCAATGTTTAAATCACAAAACATTGTAACATAACACCTATGCACTCGATTACGTGGTAAATCAAACTACTAGATGCTAAATAACATTTTTCATTCTCATTTTCAAGCAAGTTGTATAACTTTGCAATATAACGTGTTCTGTGATGTAGTGTAAACGCACCTTCACAATCTTGGTGAACAGTTTGGCAGAAGTCATTTCTGGATCAAATTTCAGTAACTCAGAAACTTTGAAACTCAACAACTATGTTGAAATCAATGTAGGCCTTTAGCAAACCATTCTGTGGTTCTCTTATTAATTAAAAATTTTAAATTCCAGTTATCCCCAATATCGTGACAGTGAATAACTTTTAACATCACTGAAATTCAAGATTCCGAGTTCGATCTTGAGTTGATGAGTTTCTATAAGTTTGTAAATGGCAAAAAGATATTTTTATCAAGAAATGACTTCTCCTTTACTACTGTGGTGAACTATGAAAGCAAATGTTCATTTGCCCTGGAGCACAAGAACTCGTTCTCCAAGATTTCGTGAAAATATATCGATATTAAAAAACAGTCGTTTTACAATTGATAATTTCTTTTCACCCATCCTGTACCTGTGCATGGTTTTACAACTAATCTAAACAGGTGGCAGCACCATAGGCATGCTGTTAAGGTGAAAACTGCATCAGCACAAACACGCCACCTACAACAACCACAGCACAACACACCCCACTGGGAGAGGATAACCGATGTACATGCACCTCAAAAAAAAGCAATTATTTCGTTTCCACCTTGTAAAAATTGCATTTCATCGCCACTGTTTCCCATCTAAAAAGATTAGGCTTCCGTGAAAACTGTGACAAAATTTGGGTTGATCATGTGCTATTATGGCAATAAGCCAATAGATATTTGTAGTTATGAAGGTGGCCACTGGGTGGCGTTTGGGTGTGACAA